>JAKZAP010000013.1:10734442-10929703 GCA_023053575.1 Branchinecta lynchi | reverse complement strand
TCATAAATTGTAATAAGCGCCTAGTACTTCATTTGAGCGCTGCCTAATTCAGCATAAGAACTAGGCTAAAAAAGCCCTGTCTCCTGCTCGTATTCTTGATTTAGTGAATGTACTTGCAGTTTTATTAATGACTGGGAAACGCGCAACACTATGAACACCGACTTCTGATTCATAGACTGAAAAGCTCCGATTCCTCATTAAGGATTTTTCTCTGCGTACCCCCCCCCCCCCCCCAAAGAATAAAGAAAAAGTGACAACAAATAAACACGCGTAAAAAGATCATGACCGAAGCAAACCAGGCTTTGAGACTAACTTGTGGCTCGCATTGAAGTAAACAAAATAACCTTTTTTTCTTTCGTCACGAAAGTAGCGCCACAGAGCTACAGATTCGCTACGATTTTTTGGTGAATCGCTGTAGTTGAAAAATTTCAGCCATAGCCACTATATTCCTGCCACGAAAACGTGTAAAAATGGATGCAAAAACAGCACAACAGCACAAACAGCCGTCTTGTCCTCAAGAGATAAAGTACCATTGCAAGCTTTCGACTTGAATTCTTTGCCACCTTTTGTAGCTGAACCCAATCGTCGTCTGTGAACCTTGCTGCAATTTACTTGTCACAAAACTACAACGGAAATGAAACTAGGCGCCAAATTCGGTGTTTGAACCCACAATACTGAGATTTAGACGTGCAGACAAGAAGCCATCCAGCCATTCAGCAAGAACAGTAAACAAGAATAATGCGATCCTTGCTTAAAACAAGCTAGGAGTAAACCACAATTTCTTATTCTTTGTTAGTTGTACTATACTGTACTCGCTACTTTGTGAATGGTACGTAAGTAAATATAATACATCAACACGCACTTGCGGCTTCTGATATTCGTCAATCAATCAATCAATCAAGTTTATTCCAATAGGTAAAAGCTAGAAGTGGAATACAAATTTACAAAATATACACAGACACGAAACAAATTAACTAATACACTTACAAGATTTGACCAGAAATAAATGATGGGATGAATTCTTCCTGGGTATATCTTTTCTTTCGCTCTTAGGAGTTGGTCTGGCAACGCCAATGCCAAAGCAACGATCCAGAGGACAATGCAAAGACACCCAAACCTTCACGTTACCTTACCAAACCAAGTTGACGATGACGACCTTCTGGAACAAGCTCTAGCAAGTAACCTAATCAATGGTTCTCAGTAGGTACTCATCCATGTGTCCGTCCATCAGCATGGTGGAAAGCCCTTTCTTTGTATTACTTCGTTGAAGAACGCAGGGATGCGTTCAGCAGTTGACCCAAATGCCTAGTTTTCATGTAGGCTATATAGAACTGCTTCGTTGAAGAACGTAGGGATGCGTTCAGCAGTTGACCCAAATGCCTAGTTGTTATGTAGTCTATATAGAACTGCTTCGTTGAAGAACGTAGGGATGCGTTCAGCAGTTTACCAGCATCAGTCATACACAAATCTTCAGTTTTGGGGCAAAGTACTTAAATGTAAGAATATACTCGAAGGCGTAAGTACAGCGCTCCAACGACCGAGCAGAGGCGTCACGACTGGGGGGGAGGGGGGGCGCCCCCCCCAAAGCCATCGGCCAGTCGGTACAAAAAATACCGAGTCGGCGCGAAGCGCGTTTTTTCGTCAAAATAGTTGATTTTTTTTCATGAAAACAGTCGGTTTTTCTGAAAATCAGTGGATTTTTCGGAAATCAGTCGATTTTTTTTCAAATATGTCATTTTTATTGTTGAAAACAGTCGTTTTTTCTGCAGAAAAAGTCGGTAAAAATTACCAGTCAGTCGGTAAATACCTCGTCCCCCCCCCCAAACATTTTGGCTTGTAACGCCTCTGCGGCCGAGTACATTACCCTGGAGCAAAAAGGCAGTAACTGGACAGCACCCCCCATGGAAATGTGTTGAAATGAAAATCTTCTTTTCATGGGATACTGTCTGCTTGTTCTAGGGCACTCCAACGTTGAAGGACCATACCAATTGAGGATTTGTGTATGACCAAGGTATGACTGACCAGCGCTGGGTCAAGTGTCCACTGTAGGCAAAGATAATTCGCCAGATAACGCGGTAAAAGTTCGACGTGGATTTGAAACGACACAAATAAAGTTGTTTGCGTCGGATTCGCGGTCTTTGATTCCAGATATGTGAGGCCTGGATAGACATTTTCTTTCTCTTTTATATGCATTTATTTAGGTGGTTAGTGTGGCCATAACATGTGCTGCCATAACACGCAGCGTTCAGCGTAGCCTATTTGAAATGAGGCATTGTTAGTTGACGGATGCCAGCGCTGAAAAAAAATATGCGAACTGACACCTCGTTTTTGGCAGGGAAATGGGTACATTGGAATTTGTTGTGGATTAGTAGGCGTTGCATTACGCGAAACATTAGTTTGGCTCTTTTCTGAGTCAAATATACATCACACCTCCAAAAAGTACTAATCTCGTTATTTTCGGGTTGTAGATTTTGCGATTAAATATGCCTTCCGAATTTTGCTACTGTTTTGGAGAGAGGTGGGGGTGGTGTTTATTTCCTCTAGAAGGACCTAGTTATGTCCCATGATTTTTAGTGATGGAGTTTCAGTGCGGTCAAGTTTTCGTGTGATGGGTTTGTGATCTATTGTTTGTCAGTTAAGTTAAAATAAACTGTGTGAAGTAAATATTATTTTCAGCCCTAGATCCAAAGACTGCTATTAGGTTTCTGTGAATTGAGGTCACAGTGTTCCAGGATTCCAGCCTACGACATTAGTTTCCCAAGTCTTTGAGTTTGAAATCCTGGCAATAAGTAAGGATTGAATTGGCCTTAGAAACAGCTAGCACAAAAGCCCTTTGAGACATCTTGTCCCTTTGCCTAAAATAACCGTTTTGATAACCTCGACCTCAGAACAACAAAAGGGTGGTCCCTGTGATATGTTATCAGTGAATTTGATGGAAATGGTGGGACACGGCCAGGTATTTGTCTTATTTTCTCGACATGAGTTTCGATATTTGTCTCCTATGAAGAATGATAGGCTCAGAATTTTTTTTTCATGGCAATCTAAGTCTGGTAAGTAAATAGAAAAAAGAAAGATAGTTCTACCCTTGTTATTTTGAAATCCTCATAGATTTGTCTCGAACAGTCTTGACGCCAGTGGTGCCAACTTGTGACAAGTAAAACTAGGCAGATGTCCAGGGCCCCAACCGGAAGGGGCCCCGGCCAGGGGCAGTAGTACTAAATGTAAAATCATGACGTTCAAAGTATAACCGAATACGGCTGAGCTTCAACCCCCCACCCCGAAACATAGAAAAATAATCATTTTTATAGGCTTTTCTCTCTGATCTATGTCTGTTTTGTCCGACCGGCAGGCCCCCCCCTAAATAAATTCCTGGATACGGGCCTGCTAGTAAGACATCACTGAAAGTAGGCGTAACAAGCCGATACAAAGGCGTTACTTTGTGTGTCGTTTATCGACAAATAGTCAATTTCATTGAATGAACTTATTCTTTCGGATTTTTCTTTGACAGTGCAAAACGGATGCTTCAGCTAAATTTTATTAGAGCTATATTTTCCACAATTTCGTTTTGCCAGCTCGAGCGGCTTTGAGTCTCAAGAGGACGCTCGCCAAGAAGGGCCTACATCTAGCTCTAATAAAATTCAGCTGACGTATCCGCTTTGCACTGTCAAATATGATTCGCAGTCAGCTTGGGCTGAAGGAATATTTTTATGGCACTTGCCCTTCGGCCAAGTGCCATATAGCGATAGCAATTTCTGTCCGTCCGTCGGTCTGTCGGTCTGTCCAGGTTTTGCTAGTTCGGGCACTTCCACATAAGCTAGGACGATAAAACTTGGCAGGCGTATCAGGGACCCCAAATGATTAAGTTGGAAATAGTCACTTCCCCGATCCGAGCACCGTGGGGGGAGTGGAGGGAGGGGGAATCCGGAATCTTGAGGTGTTTTTAACTTTCGAACGGGTGATCGGATCTCGATGAAACTTGATATTTGGAACGACCTCATGCCTCAGACGACCCACTTAAAATCCGGACCGGATCCGGTGACTTTTGGGGGGAGCTGGAGGGGGCAACCGGAAATCTTGGGGAACACTATGAGTGGAGGGATCGAGATGAAACTTGGTGGGAAGACACTAGATACATCATTGACATAACCGAGCCGATTCGGGCACTGTGGGGGGAGTGGAGGGAGGGGAATCCGGAATCTTGAGGTAATTATAACTTTTGAACGGGTGATCGGATCTCGATGGAACTTGATATTTGGAAAGACCTCATGCCTCAGACGACCCACTTAAAATCCGGACCGGATCCGGGGACTTTTGGGGGGAGCTGGAGGGGGGTAACCGGAAATCTTGGGAACCGCTATGAGTGGAGGGATCGAAATGAAACTTGGTGGGAAGAGACCTAGCAAACACTAGATACATCATTGACATAACCGAACCGATTCGGGTACTGTGGGGGGAGTGGAGGGAGGGGGAATCCGGAATCTTGAGGTATTTGTAAGTTTTGAACGGGTGATCGGATCTCGATGGAACTTGATATTTGGAAACGCCTCGTACCTCAGACGACCCACTTAAAATCTGGACCGGATCCGGTGACTTTTGGGGGGAGCTGGAGGAGGCAACCGGCAATCTTGGGAAACGCTATGAGTGGAGGGGTCGAGATGAAACTTGGTGGGAAGACACCTAGCAAACACTAGATACATAATTGACATGACCGAGCCGATTCGGGCACTGTCGGGGGAGTGGAGGGAGGGGGAATCCGGAATCTTGAGGTATTTATAACTTTTAAACGGGTGACCGGATCTCGATGAAACTTGATATTTGGAACGACCTCATGCCTCAGACGACCCACTTAAAATCCGGACCGGATTCGGTGACTTTTGGGGGGAGCTGGAGGGGGCAACCGGAAATCTTGGGAAACGCTGTGAGTGGAGGGATCGAGATGAAACTTGGTGGGAAGACACCTAGCAAACACTAGATACATCATTGACATAACCGAGCCAATTCGGGCACTGTGGGGGGAGTGGAGGGAGGGGGAAGCCGGAATCTTGAGGTATTTATAACTTTTGAACGGGTGATCGGATCTCGATGGAACTTGATATTTGGAAAGGCCTCATGCCTCAGACGACCCACTTAAAATCCGGACCGGATCCGGTGACTTCTGGGGGGAGCTGGAGGGGGCAACCGGAAATCTTGGGAAACGCTATGAGTGGAGGGATCGAGATGAAACTTGCTGGGAAGACACCTAGCAAACACTAGATACATCTTTGACATGACCGAGCCGATTCGAGCACTGTCGGGGGAGTGGAGGGAGGGGGAATCCGGAATCTTGAGGTATTTATAACTTTTGAACGGGTGACCGGATCACGATGAAACTTGATATTTGGAAAGACCTCATGTCTCAGATGACCCACTTAAAATCCGGACCGGATCCGGTGACTTTTGGGGGGAGCTGGAGGGGAGAACCGGAAATATTGGAAAACGCTATGAGTGGAGGGATCGAGATGAAACTTGGTGGGAAGACACCTAGCAAACACTAGATATATCATTCACATAACCGAGCCGTGCCTACTCGTAACAAATGCCATATGAGCTCGTAGCTCTTGTTTTATGGCACTTGAGCATACTCAAGTGCCATATAGCGATTGTAATTTCTGTCGGTCTGTCCCGGTTTTGCTAGTTTGGGCACATCCACATAAGCTAGGACGATGAAACTTGGCAGGCATATAAGGGACCCAACCAGATTAACTTGCAAACAATCACTTCCCCGATCCGGCAATCGTGTGGGGAGTGGAGGGATGGGAAATCCGGAAACTAGTAATGCATAACTTTAGAACGGGTAATCGGAGATGCATGAAACTTGACATATGTCAAGAATAAGTGCTTCAGATGCGGTTTCAAATCCGGACCAGATCCGATAACTGGGGGGGGGGGCGGAAATCTCGTCAAACGCTTCCGCATAAGCTAGAACAATGAAATTTGGCAGGCATATCAGGGAAACGACCAGAATAACTTGGAAATAATTATTTCAAGATCCGGCCATCGCGGGGGAGTGGAGGGATGGAAAATCCGGAAACTAGTAACATGCATAACTTTGGAACGGGAAATCGGTCATGCATGAAACTTGAATTATATCAAGAACAAGTGTTTCGGATGTTCAGTTTCAAATCCGGACCAGATCCAGTAACTAGGGGGTTGCCAGAAATCTCGTCAAACGCTTCCACATAAGCTTGGACAATGAAATTTGGCAGGCATATCAGGTAACCGACCAGAACAGCTTGGAAATAATTATTTTCCAGACCCGGCCATCGTGGGGGGAGTGGAGAGATGGGAAATCTGGAAACTATTAACATGCATAACTTTGGAACAGGAAGTCGACCATGCGTAAAACTTTGAATATGTCAAGAACAAGACAAGTGTTTCTTTTGTTGAGTTTCAAATGCGGACCAGATCCGATAACTGGGGGGGGGGGCTGAAGGGTGGCACCGGAATTCTCGTGAAGCGCTTCCACATAAGCTAGCACAATCAAAGTTGGCAAGCATATGCGGGAACTAACCAGATTAACTTGGAAACAAACATATCCCCGATCCAGCCATCGCGGGGGGAGTGGAGGGACGGGGAATCCGGAAACTAGCAACATGCATAATTTTGGAACGGGTAATCTAACATGCATGAAACTTGACAATTGTGAAGAACAAGTATATCAGATTTTCAAATCCGGACCGAACTTGAAAACGTGGGAGGGGGGGGGGTAGAGGGAGCGACCGGAAATATTGTGAAATGCTTAGGGTCGAGAGATGAGATGGAACTTGAAGGGAAAAACAAGCATTAACCGTAGATACTCTATTGACAAAACTAGACCGGATCGTGTCACAGCAGAGTGGGTTGGGGGGTTTTTTCCCGGATTACTTTCAGCTCTTGTTTTCTTTTGGAACCTCTATGTGCTTGTCCCTCTACGCTTGGAATATTTACCATCTACAAGAATTGCCGAAAAAAAAAACACATTTAAGATCGGATGTAAAAATTAGCTGCCTTTCCAGTTAAACTTTTAAAAAGTATTCCTGCTGATACTTGTTTATTTCATTTTTAAATCTGTTTGTAAATTTTAAAATCAGTCCGTTAAATAAATCGGAATAAATAAAAGTAAAGTTTATTTTATTTTGCCAAATTATCAAAAGGGGTCCTGGATCTCTATGTCTGGACCTGCATGCCGTGCGTTTTAGTGGGGTGTTCCTTTGAACAGTCCACTATTGCGAGCGCTGTAGCAGATTTCGGTTTTCGGTTTCCGGTTTTCACCATATTTTGTGGAGCTCATAGCTCGTGAACCAGTGTAAGTATCACGTTCAAACTTGTGACCAGTGAATAATGTTCATAATTTGACCAGATTTGGACATAGGACGATGAAATTCCTTGTACATATAGATCCTAGGACTGGGAATTTGCTTTAAAGTTGCAACCCCCCCCTCCACCCATCCCGTGCATGGGCGACTGAGCCCAGATTGCCCAGGAGTAAAGTTCATGCCCGTGACAGGAATCAATAGGTATCAAGTTGAAACTTGGTAGGTTTGTGAGCATTGGAGTCTCTTTTTACTGTTTGCTTGTCACAAGCACCACCCCCACTTGGGGCAGGGGCAATTGGGCCCAGATTGCCCATTTTCTGATGTTTTCAACTTGACAGTAACTGGGAATAAGGCGATGAAATTCTTTTGTGCTTTTGGATCATAGCGGTTTGGGATACATATGTGGAATTGAACCACTCCCCACCCTCCCCGTTCATGGGCAAGTTGGGCCGAAATTGCCCATGAAAAAAGTTTTTGACCCGTGACTGGAATCAAACTCTAAGCTGGTATACTTGAGGAATAAAAGGTGTAAATGCGCATTCTGACGGGTCCCGACCCCCCTCCTGTTCATGGACAGCTGGACCCAGATTTCCCATTAGTTAAGTTTGTCTGTGACAGGTCTCAAGTTAAACTCTTGTATATTTGGGGAGTCATATTTCTAGATGAGAAATTTGGCTGAACTGCAACAAATAAGACGACGCGGCGTACTTCTTTAATGAACAGTTGGAAACCGACTGTTTTGTCGTATGATCGATGATATGCCGTTCTTAATGAATTGTGACAAAGGGGGTATTAGGCTGCAACGATTTGGTTTATTGCACTTGTCGTTACCTTGCTAATGGAAAAGAGGTTTAAAGGGTCGGACTGGCCGTCAGACCATTGTTGAAAATCAAGCTGTTCGTGCAAGATCTTCAACATTTCTTTTGATTTATACTTGCGGTTCGTTTACATTTGTTTGTTTGGTTTGTTTACATTACATGTTTGTTATGGCCTTTGGGCTTTCAAGGCAAATAAATATCATATCATTTAAAGTGGGATGATTGAAAATTAGGTTTTTTCAATACTTGTTTGGTTATTAGGGACGAGAAATGTCTTGGTTCAAAATCTGTTTGTATATAAATAATTTCCTTTCACACTCTACGTTCAAGCGCTTGCGCACTTCTTACTAATTAAGCTTTCACGTTCCAACTTTCAGTGCAATAACAGCGAATGTCAGGATGCGGCCCACTAATGATTTTGTGTTCGTTCAAGGACCTTCTTTCTTTTCATATTTTGCCAGTTGTAGCTGGCCTTACCTGTCTACTTCTACGACTTGCTAATCTCTTTTTATTACTCGTGCTTCCTCTGCCATGCCGTGCCGTGCCTTGCCTCTTTTTAGTCGATCTCGACTTTCCGACTCAAGTTGCAATTTGGGTTCTTTCCCTATGATTTCAGATTACCTTCTTTTGGCCACCCCAATATAAAGTAGTTTAGTTAATAGTTATTTTTGTTAGTTTATTTTGTTAGTTATTTGATAATAAATTAGTATAGTTATTTTTATTAGTTTGTATGGCACTTGCAGCCTCTGGCTCAAGTGCCATATACCGATTCGCAGTTCCGTCGGTCCTGCGGTCTGTCACACTTGTGCTAGTTAGGGTACTTCCAGGTCTACTAGGACGATGAAACTTGGCATGCGTATCAGGGAACCGAGCAAACTAACTTGGAAATAATCAGTTTCCCGATCTGACAATCTTGGGGGGGGGGGGGGTGGAGGGAGCGGGAATCTAGAAAATTGAGTAGTGCGTAATTTTCGAACAGGTGATCGGATTGGACTGAAACTTAAAACTGAATAAGTGATATATCACAGATGTCCCATTGAATTCCGAACCGGATTCGATAGCTGTTTGGGAGTTGGGGGGGGGGGGGAGACCGGAAATCTCGGGAAGCGGTTAGAATTCATGGATCTGAGTGAAACTTCCTGGGAAGAAAAACTATCTGCTCTAGATAAATCGTTTACACAATTGGACTGGATCCGGACACTGGGGGGGGGGGGGGGTCAAGTTTCGTATACGAACTTTCAGGGTAGGTTTGCCACTACCCATGTAAGGGGAGTCCGAACAGGGTCTAGGAGTCAGTGCATACCTGTGATACCAGTTCAGTTCAGTTAAATTTTACTAAACACAAAAACAAATGAATAAAATAAATGTTGACCCCTACTAGCCCATTACCTAGGGGTGAAAGAAGCTCTTCTATAATAAAACAAAAAAGACCAGTTGAAGAATTTTCTTTTTTAATTTTTACTTACCGCTTCATTCTCAGAATTCAATCAAGGTCCAGGCTGATCTCCCAGAATCACTAAATTTCAACAGATAAAACGAAAGAAATAAAAACTACTCAGGCCGAGCATCCAGGGATGTGTTAGGTTAATGCAGACCAAGGCCGTATCCAGAGGGGGGTTAGGGGTTTGACCCCCCCCCCCCCCCGAAACATAAAAAAATAATCAATTTTATAGGCTTTTCCCTCTGATTTATGTCTTTTTTGTCCGATCCACAGGCAACCCCCCCCCCCCCGAAAGGCACCCCCCCCCCCCCTCGAAAAAAATTCCTGGATACGGGCCTGGTGCAGACCCCTGATATCTGCCGGTAAAGCATACTGAAGCTACGTGCACATAGGCTTAGAGTCCGATAAGATTTAGCGTTCGAAAATACGTATGCGAAATTCGCATCATTATCTGAAAACCTCAATGCGATGCGTCAAAACTTCGGAGCTAAGGAGGAAATTCACATCCGCCTTCGAAAATCGGACTGAGTTAGCATGCGTCTTAAAGGCCCCATCGTAATCCAGGGACCACAGACCTATCTGGCGCTTTACGTGAGAGCCTATTCACACTGGGCTCATTTTCTGGCTTTTGGGGTTGCAAAAGCAGAAAAAAGAACAACATACATCTGATTCTGAATGTTGTCGATTTAAATTCAGGAGATCAATTAGAGCAAAACAGCGTGTAAGGAAGATTCCTTTCGGTTTCGATGAACCACAGAGAAAGATTCCTGTAAAGGAATAAGCAAAATATTAGCATTTATTTGGTTTGTGTTTTTTATTTTTGTATGTGTTTTTTTTCCCATGGCCGCTGTGCTTTTAGTGGAATAAATCTTATCTTATCTTATAATGTTCCAGGAACCCTAATTGACCCCTAAATGCAGTCTGCTCATTATTGCCAAGCTGCCACAAAGCCCATCAAATCTCACGTCCCCTAGGGATTTTCAGTCGTCTGTCAAATAGGACGCGTTTTGAGCCCAGTATGACTAGGCTCTGATGTTTTCGTCGCCCTTCTCACGATGACTAAGTGGAAGGGATCAATGAATCATTCCTCGAAAATAAATCAGCGGAATCTGAATTAATTTGAATTAAATTCAAACCTCTGAACGAGCCCATTGCATGTCTTTTGCTCCTTTAGCTCGTCTCATCTGTGGGTGGTATCTTTCTAGACGATCAGTGACAGTATTTTCTAAATACATTAGGACTGTCATTCGAAACCAATTTTTCTGATGGATTATATCCATTTTATGATGCCATGAAGTTTAATAACTCTTTTAAACACTTTTGGAACTCATTCAAAGGATAATAAAGTATGTGAGGCAGCCTGAGAGCTAAAAGTGGTTTTGGGGAGCGGCTTGAAAATATCTAGGCTAAAAATAAAAATATTATTTGATCCAAAGCGGGTTGCAAATCATGTTTGGCATTGCACTACCATTAAAGGACACCTGAATGAAGAGTACACAGTATCATCCCTATCTGCATGACTTCCATTAATACTGCCTGCAGAAAACCCAATCCAAATACGAAATAGTGTTTCCAAGCTATGATTTTTGCTCCATTTTGCATCTGTCCTTATTTCAGTACCGAACATTTTAGAAATAAACAAATGTCTCGAATCAACCCTTCTTCTGGAATAATTTTTTAACCAGTTAAGCCCACACGTATATCTCGAAGAAATTCCAATACGATCCGGCCAGCGCTTTACAAGATTTGAAAGAATTGCGCTTTTTGTCTTGGAGTCCGCATGTACAAACCTCCAGAAAAGAACATCCCTATTTCGAAAACATCACGCTCAGGAGAAGAATGCTCTCCCTGGCCATGTCTGTAAATGCATTCTGCATGGTGTGTTCAAGTATGGTTTCATTGTTCAGGTGTCCTTTAACGAACTGAAATCTTAATTCTTCGATAATTTGGGAATTCTTGAAAAGTATCCGTAGCTACATTGTCAGAAGTTTCATAAAAGATAACACGAGGATGTGCGGTTTCAACAGATAATGCGTAACAGATAACACAAATGTTATATGTTATAGTTCAAAATGCTGTGCATAGTAAGCGTTGCCATCAGGAAGAACCGAAAAACCGCCGAAAAGTATCTGCTTAGTTTTCCGACATCATGACAATAAGGAATAAAGTCAGTAGGTGCTTTTTGGGTTCTTCCTAACAAAGCTTGTTATGCAAAACATTTCATGCATAACGTTTTCATACACAACAGATAACGTCCGAAGTGTTATCTGTTACGCAATGTCTGTTGAAACCGCGCATCCTCGTGTTATCTGTTATGAAACTTCTGACAGTGTAAGAATAAGATGCTTTGCGAACTAAATGATTTGCGATAGAAACACGGGACCCTGGCCAAAACGTGCCAAGATATCAGCGAACTAGAATTGTCAGCAGAACGTCGGTTTAGCATCACCATATTTATAGTTAACTTAGGCTGAAGGGATACTTATAGTGTAGCATAAAGTAGAAAACAATGAAAAAATAATAAAAGTGACTATGCTGAAGACCCGGAGACCCCGAGTCCCCTGGTTTTAGTGTGGATGGAGCGATTGCAGAAGTAAGTTGCATTCTCATCGCAGGTAGGACGGGTCCTTTTAAAGACTTTGATTCATGTGGGCGGAGAAGGTAGCAGACACTATTATATTTCGATGTGTCAGGTTCTTACGAACATACTTGTACCTTTGATTTCTTCAAAATCCTCACGGTAGCCAACGTCACCCAAAAATTACTGGAACACAATTCACTCTTCAAAGGAAGATGGCGATTGCTCATTCATTATTCAGTGATCTACCGTCGAAGGTTGAAAGGTGTACTAAACCTTAGAGAAGATTGAGTGAGTCAGATTGAGTGAGTCAGAGGATTAGTACAACTAAGTATGTTAAAGTTTAACAGAAAAGGATGTAATAGGTCAATCTCCTTAGGCAGGACTTTTTCACTTGAATAGGCTTGAAGACCCGATGAAAATCCGTTACTTTGTTCTTCAGCTTTCCACAAATAATCGATTTTCAAATAGTGGAATTTCCCTGTTTGATTTGTGGTACCTCTATGCTCTTGTATTTGTGTCGTCTGCTTGACGAAAACGATTTTTGAAAAACAAGTGCTCAGGCAGTGTGCCACCGTCCTTGGCTGATGATGACTGACCACTGAAAAACCGCGTTTGTATTCAGATTCAAATTTTCCGCGTCAAAGTAGAATTTTGTGTTGTGAGGATGAACGTAGATATTCTGGACGTCATACTGGAGCACATATTGAAGAAAAATAAAATCCTTAACACAACCGAATTTGAAATCGAAGTATCAAAAGAAATAGATAAAGCTAGTAACTAGTTTGATTTCTCCGTACATTTTCCATATACCGGATAGAAAAGAACAAAAGTGTTAGATCGATCGCCGAACTATGATCTCAGCCTCCCCATGTCCGGTGTTTCCAGACCGTCCTTCTAGATGACGTGGCTTCACCTCGGATCTTGGGCATTACTTCTTGACAAGTAATGGCTGGAATATCATCGGAAGTGTCTGGAATTCCCATTCCTGGAAAGACTGGGCGATATTATAAGTATAAAGTGTTCCTATAATGTGCACAAGCCTGCTACGGATTGAATAGTCCATCCATATCTTAGCCAACAATATGGAACATTTCTGACCGAAGACGGAAACAAAAAATTGCTTGTGTAATCCAAAAGATAAGGAAA
Source organism: Branchinecta lynchi (assembly GCA_023053575.1). Taxonomy (NCBI): domain Eukaryota; kingdom Metazoa; phylum Arthropoda; class Branchiopoda; order Anostraca; family Branchinectidae; genus Branchinecta; species Branchinecta lynchi. The sequence goes on along the minus strand of JAKZAP010000013.1, from coordinate 10,916,383 downwards.
AGATGATGGCATGTCTATGCTTATTACATGACTCGGTCCGGTAGTGCGAGAGGTACACGCTAAGCAAATATGAGGGTTTTACGGCACGCGTTGGTAGCGGTCTTATAATGATACGGTTTGAGGGCCTCAGACAGTGAAGTTCACGATTTATGATGTTGACATACCCTATTTTTTGGTACCACTAAAAGCAGTGAAGAAATAAATTGAAAAATGTAAATCACGTTTGAAGAGTGCTTTTAACCCAAATAGAGACCAGAAGTTTATTTCTGTATTTTATAGATTGTTTTATGTGCTTCGTGTTTTTCATATTTCGAGAACACCAGTAAAGGTCGCCTACGATTTCAGACATAACGCACGCGGTCAGAGACGCTAAAGAGGTAGCACCACACGGACCACACCACATGCCTTCGTCCGTACTCCGCACGATTGTTCAAGCTCAGACAGCTGAGGAAGGTAGCGTTCCAGTGAAGTTATTATAAGTTACGATGATAGGAGGAGGGGCTAATCACGCTCTCTGTAACGAAAATAATAACAATGTGAACATACGTCATCACTCTTACGGGAGTTCCTGTAGAACCGATAGTTATTATCACTTATGATGCTCACGACCATCATACGTAAATTGTAACGATCGTAACAGTCGTAGAACGAAAAACGATAATAATAAGTGGGACGATCCAATTTACTTATTACGGCGGGCTGTCAAGCGGCAATAATCACAAGAATAGTAACGATTGTAACTAATAATATTTCGCTGGAACGCTACCGAAGCCTAGTACCCTCTTTACCCTGTCCCCTGGAAGTTTCTCCCGGCGGGAGCCGCAAGTCAAGTAAGGCAAATGTAACTACTCGGTAAATATAGCCTATGCTGTTTTTGACAGGTGAAAATTACTGTAGGCTACTATCAATATTCTAAAAGGATAATTTTTTTAGAAATGGGTTCTGATCAAATATAACTTATAATAATATTTAATTTAGGGGCCATGTAATCTTCACATAGTTGTTCAATTTAGAAATTTACTTGTATATAATTTGTTGTTTCTCTGTAACATTTTCAAAGTAGGGTTTTCGTTCTAGTAGGGTGAGTGGAAGTAGTAGTCTAATAATAAAATTAAACTAGTAGGCTATTAGTAATAAAATTACAGAAAAGTGGAAGTCCATAGTCTTTTGTTAAGCTATATTTGCTGGCGCAAAACAGATAAGTCATCTGAGATTTTTTCTAGTAAACGGATAAGTCAGCTGAGATCTTGTCTAGTAAACGGATAAGTCGGCTGAGATTTGGTCTAGTGAACGGATAAGTCAGCTGAGATTTGTTCTAGTAAACAGGTAAGTCAGCTGAGATTTGATCTAGTGATATTTCGACTATACCGAAATAGAAGAAACGACCTGCAATTATTTTATCGGTCCACCCCAAGGATAGATACACCTGCAGCTCAAGCAGCTGACTGCGAATCATATTTGACGAGGCTAAACGGATACGTCAGTTACATTTCATTAGAGCTTTATTTCGTCCCTTCTTGGAGAAGACCCTTGCCAAGAGGGCCGAAATATAGCTCTAATAAAATGTAGCTGATGTATCCGTTTGCCTTGTCAAATACCACCCCAGGGAGGTATAGGGGCCGGGTTCGACCCCCCCCAAAAAAAAAAAAAAAATTGTCTTTTTTTGTGGGCTTCAACCTCTTATCTACACTGTAAAAAAATTCTCCGAGTAAGGATTAAAGTTAACTGCGGTATTTGCTACTGGGATTAATCTTATCTCTGCTGCGCTACTAATACAACTCATTTCTTTCTATAGTGAAAACAATATATTTCTCTCTTGGTCTAAATTAGTGCGATGTTAAGGCTTCCGACAAGTAAGACGATTAAGATTTTTTTTGGAAAATATGATTTATATTCGAAGAATCCGGAGAAGCCTTAGAAACACACTTAGCTTTGTCGTCAAATACTGTTTTTCTGTCAGTATTAAGAAAACGTAAAGTGAGAAAAAAGTATAGTCTATTCTTGGATTTCTGTTAATGATTATCCGCTTTACGTCACTATAGCGAGCTAACAATAAATAATTGCTGTGGAATTAATGAAATGAAGGATAACCGCTTGTTTTCGCGGTCCCTTATAAAGATACAGGGTCTCTACTTCGAGCGCGTTCCACCCTTCTAACAATAGTAACTATTAGTTACTATTTTCGCTCCATCCTGTTACTACGCTAATCGTTCCACTTCTCGAAATAGTAACTATTTGCCTACCATGCTCGGGAGCGCAGTAAGCGGGGTAACTACGCACCTCTGCAACGTGATTGGTCGGGATCGCCCGTGGCATGATTTCTGCTAAAAAAAAAAAATCGTTGCGGCCTTGACGGCAAAAAGTCAAACTTCGTGACGTCACGGGTTGTAACAACGGTAAGTAGGATGGAACACGCTCTTCATTTTACCGACTCTGAGAGGTCTGGATACTAGACCAGTTCAGAAATATACTTCATAGTGGAACACGAATACTCATTTACGCTTACTAATTTGTCTGTTTGAAACCAATAAATAGTTACACACATTCAACTTGAACTTGAATACTTGTACAAAACCATTTTCATACCTATAAGAGGATCGAACACAATTTCTGATTATTTTTCTGTAGCCAATCTGACATACAACCTTCCTGTGCTTTGTACACACGTGACAGACCACTCAGATTGACAGTCCCTGAATAGCTCAAGTGGACATAAGTGCATATCCGTCAACTGTCAGCACTTCAAAAGTGGAAAGGGTTCTTCAGTGGAACATAGCAGATATTAAGGGTATATATCCACCAGTCAGCCATGTCTCCATTTCAAGCTGTCGAGGGGTACTTGTGTGACTTCCTTCCGTCTACGGAAAAACGAAAATTCTAGTGTCTCAGGTCCAGATGGAAACACATTGAAGGTTGGCCGTCAGAAAATAGATCAACAGCTGCATGAACTCAAAGACTGTCGGCATGAATGACCATTATTATTGCTGTGGGTCAGCCAGGAGTGGCTAAAGTCAGGCCACAACTGGCCCCTGGTGTTATTCCCCCAAATCATCAATTTGCCTTATTCCAATTCAGCTTTCCAAATGGACTAGGTTCTGTTAGTCCCGCATTGTCGAATCCACGATGTAGACATCGTAAAAAGTCTTATTTCAAGTCTGGGGGATGTGCAAAACCATCATTACCTGGAAAGCAGATTGCAGATTTTCTACTTCTGTGAATCTGTTTTACTATGTATGTCAATAAGTGCAGATAGTGGTACTTTTCTCTTTCTCTACTTTATTTTACCAGCTTCAGGGTTCAGAAACACGATACATACTCGAATACTTAATTACGCTTTACTTAGGCTATTTATCTTTTCGAAACTAAGTAATATTTACACACGATCTTCTTGAATGAATACTATCACAAAACCATATTTATGATCTATCAGTTAACAATCGCAAGCTTGACGTCAAAACCAGGAAAGCAAGTACCATGAAACTTTGGTACAAAGTTAGATCACTAGAAGACAGATGTTATGCATATTTTTCTGATTTTAGCGACAGCTTTTAAAGTTTCACTGAAAAGCAAATTTATTTTTGTATCATTTAGTTGAATACACAAAGTTATTTAGATTCTGCTAAGAGATTTTTTGATTTTCCACTATCTGCTCTAGTAGTGAGGTTCAGAATGTCTACGGCTGTTCCCACAGCGCAAATTCTACTATGACGCGGAATATTTGAATCTGAACACAAACGCGGCTTTTCAGTGGGCGGTGATAAGCTTGGTGAAGACTGCTTAGTGACTGAACAAAAAAATTTCATAAATCTTTTTCGTCAAGCATACGGCACAAGTAGTACCGCAAATCTGACAGGGAAATTCCACTATTTCAAAATTGATTATTCGTGGATAGCGGAGCAACAAAGTAACACATTTTCATCGGGTCTTCAAGCCTCCTTAAGTGAATAGGTGAGGCGTAACAAGATTGTCCAATCTCTGCCCTTTTCAGTTAAACTTTAATATTTGTTTTGCGGGTGCCCAGACCAACCCCGTGTTCGATCCAACCCCGAGCTCCCCTAGTCCTCACATATTGCTTTGGACGGAGATTGATACTTTATTGCAAATCAACCGACGACAGATGTAAAGCCAAAACAATAAAACACATCTAATCACCCTCTAAAGTCAAATTTAACCCTCGTGCTGGGAGGTAAGTAGGAAAATAACCGAACCGTATTACGCGTCCTTCAACGATATAAGGGTCTCGGAATCATAAAGTGGTCTTCAGTTGCCAAAGGTATCCGACTTAGCAGGGGGTTGTCAATTTTATAGCTTCACTTCCTCTTATAACTAATTGCGGCAAGAGGCTAATTATTCCATTTCGACAGGCGGGTCGGTCTCCGAGGACTCGTGAAATTAGGACTGACAGTATCCTGACGGTGTCATTAATATAGAGGCTGAGCTGTGAGAAAGTCCTCCGAGATGAATGGACTGAGTATACTGCAATCTCGGAAGTGATAGAAATGTCAGTTGATAACGCTTAACCCTAGACTAAGGCGATATCGGCCATCGCCGAGTTTTCGTCGAAAAAACGGCGATTTCTGTTGCTTCGTCAGGCGATTTTCAGTGTTGAAAAAAATCAACTTTAATCGGGCGACCGTACGATTTTATGCACGCAACAGCAACATTTCAAAATTCAGTGTGAACATCCAGGCGATAAAAATCTTCTGTCGATGCGATTGAAAAATCTCGTTCATCGCCGCGATTTGCTCTGTGCGATTTGCTGCCCCGTTACCTAGGGTAACGGTAACGACAAGGATTTTTATCCCTCTTCTTCCGTAGAAGAATATTGCTTTTGGTTCAGGGTCTTCAATTTTGAAAACACTTGATAACAACATAAATCAATCACTCCGGACTGGAAGGGAGACAAGGTCGTTACCCATATTACACATCATATATAGATTCAGGTAAGATAAGTGAATAGTTACTCTGTAGTACAAAAAAAAAGATTAAAAAAAACTTGTTCCGTATGCTTAAACATGTCGTAAAAACTCTCGGCATAGTAAAGAAGACAAAAATAACCCTAAATAACATTAAAAAAATAATAAAACAAAACGTTAGCTGAAGGGAAACTAACTTTTCACTAAAACAAGAATAATAATGAAGGGAAAATTAATATTAAAGTCTAACTGAAAAGGTCTTCGATAGGAAAATCTAGTTACCCATCACGTATTCACTTAAAAAAGCTTGAAAACCCGGCGAAACTGCGTTACTTCTTTGCTCCGCTATTCACGAATAATCGATTTTCAAATAGTGGAATTTCCTTGTCTGATTTATATGCTCTATGCGCTTGTATCGAAAATGCGACGAAAACGATTTACGAAAAAGATGTGTTCACGCACTGAGTACATTAAGTAAGCTGATCACTGGCCATTGAAACGCCGCGTATGTATTGAGATTCAACGTCTCTGCGTCATAGCAGAAATTTGCCTGAGGACGATCGTATACATTCTGAACGTCATTCTAGAGCAAATAGGGAAAAATAAAAAATCCCTTAAAGGACCCCTCTTGCTTATTTTGCCTTTTATAATATACCTAGCTCCCATACAGAATTATAAGCTTCTAAAATCCCCACCTTTCTCCATTGTTTCGTTTTGTGCCTACACATTTTAGCACTTTTTTTGCCTTGCCGAGTTTTGCCCGTCGCACAACGAAACGTTTGCCGGGATCTTCAACGTCTGCTGAAAACTCGTTCATACATAAGGATCTGAAAAGCTTTTGTTTATTACTTCTTTTATTTGATTAGTTTTCACACTTCTTACCACGGCGCGATCAGTTTTCAAATGTTTTGCCCCCAGCCGCCGCGTCGGAGAGCAGGAAGGATGGACATAGTGGACAAGCGCTAACAAGAAAATAGTTAATTTCAGATGGAAAGTAAAGTCATTTTCGAAAATATTTTTTTCTGATCTTTTTCATAGGGAAAAAATCATTTCTAGTAAGAGTTGTGCTTTAACACAATACAAAAAATGCTGTGATATTCAGTTAAATGATCAAAAAAATAAGTTGGCTTTTCAGTTAAACTTTAATATTCCGTGTTTGTTCAAAAAGGTCTTTATAATGGTTCCAAAATAACGCTATTCCTCAGCGAAAACCAAGACAAGGTCTTCAGAATCGCCAAATATCCACTCTTATATTAGTACTAACCTAATTTACTCCGTATCTTTATATACTGCTACGTTCTACGTTATATCTGAACGACTAGATACCAGTCACTGTATTACTCAGTTTTCGAGTTTTTATTCGTTGTTTAATTGTCATGCCCTTCCGACTCTTGCCTCCTCATTTTGAGATTGGGTGAACCGTACCATTCTTGGATAGTTTAGGGCTCCTCCAGCAAAATTACAGAAATGCGAACAGCGACCGTAGTTTCTGTCCGTCCGTCTATCTGTTGGCTGCTATTTCGGGCATTTCTGTATAAACTACGACGACTGAACTTGGCACATATAAACAGGAGACAGGTTCAGGTATCAGGTCCTTCAAGCAACTGATAACAATATAAATTGATCACTTGGGGCCAGCAGGGATACTTTTTTCTTTTTTATTTAATCCGTAGCATCTTTCCTAATTTAAGTTATCTTTACCCACTTTTAACTATTTACGTCACTGCGCGTTTGAAAATAAACCGATATTGCATTTCAAATAATGCATAAAACGGATACGTCAGCTACGATGCTTTGGTGGCGATATTTTATTCGGCCCTTCGTGGCAAGAGTCCTCGTCAGCCGGTAAATCTTCAAGGTCAACGTTTGGGGAAGGAATGAACCTGGAATAAATGACTTTATCTGAAGCTTCTACCGGCTATAAATATCTTCTTCGGTAAAATTACTTTTAAATACTATTTTAGGGAAAAAACTAGTACTGAGATTCCTTTTTTGGCACGGCCGCTGTTTTTTTTCTGCACGATTGAGGCGATGACAGGAAAGTTTTTTTCGGTATTTTGATCAGCTTCGGTTTTATTATTAATAAGGGATTGAAAGCTTAAATTGTATTCTATTAATAAGCCCGTTCGACGTTTCTGGTAGAGAGGGCGTACTAGCCTGTATCTATTACTTTTAAATACCACTGTACGGAAAAGCTAGTGCTGAGATTTAAGTTTTGACACGGCTGCTTTTTTTGCTGCACGATTGGGACGATGGAAGGAAAGGTTTTTTCTGCATTTCGACTGACGACTTCGGTTTTGTTGTTAGTAAGGGACTGAGGCCTTCCGTTAATAACCCCTTTCCACGTTTCTGGTAGAAAGGGAGTATTCGCGTGTATCTATTACTTTTAAACACCACTGCACGGAAAAACTAGTGCTGAAATTTAATTTTTGACACGGCTGCTGTTGTTGCTGCACGATTAGGGCGATTACAGGAAAGATTTTTTTCTGCATTTCGACCGACTTCGGTTTTGTTGTTAATAAGGGACTGAAACCTTAAATTTTGTTCCATTAATAACCTCGTTCCACGTTTCTGGTAGCGAGTAATTTCCTGTATCTATTACTTTTAATTATCACTGTGCGGAAAAACTAATGCTGAGATTTAATTTTTTACACGGCTGCTGTTTTTGATGCACGATTGGAACGACGAAAGGAAAGTTTTTTTTTCTGTATTTTGATCAACTTCGGTTTTGTAATTAATAAGGGACTGAAACCTTAAATTTTGTTCCATTAATAACCTCGTTCCACGTTTCTGGTAGCGAGTAATCGCCTGTATCTTTTACTTTTAACTACCACTGCACGGAAAAACTAGTGCTGAGATTTAATTTTTGACACGGCTGCTGTTTTTGCTGCACGATTGGGGCTATTACAGGAAAGGTATTTTCTGCATTTCGACCGACTTCGGTTTTGTTGTTAATAAGGGACTGAGGCTTAATTTTCTTCTGTTAATAACCTCGTTCCCCATTTCCGTGAAGTTCATTTTCCAGCTCGAGCCTGAAACGGACCCTTGCCAGGCTATAACAAAATGTAGCTAACGTATACGTTTTGCATCCCGACCAGAGCAAAATAACACTAGAGTAGTGCCAAGACTTGAAAAAAATTACACACACTTGAATAGCAATGCCACTAGCGATAGTGAACGTCCCTACTGCAACTCCATCGGTCGTGCACAAGCGCTGGCTCCAATAACTTCATATTCTGAACACAGCAAAACAATAGATACGACCTCCCCTGTTTCCTCGATGTGTGTATACCCCACATTAGCTTTACTATAAATTTCTAGACCCGCAAATTTGTTTCGCTTTAAATGTCGCAAGCGTAGTGTGCGGCGCTATGAGTATGGCCCGTTTGCGAAGCAAAGAAAGCATAGGTCTTGACGCTACTCCTTAGTATTATTTTGCTCTGATCCGGACTCTGTAGAGCTAGCGGCTTTCAAGTGAGTTTCAAGCGTTTGACAATGTCGAGAGATTTTTTTTACATGGGATTGTATATGTTTGAAGACATTGCCGAATGCAGTATACGAGTGAGTTTCGAGTCCCTGAGTCACCCATTAAGGATATTGATAGATCTAGTAAGAAGTCCTTTTTATTGATATCGAGACTGGTCTAATCTTTCGGACTCGGTTTTGCGTATGAATGTTTTCCTTTTTTATTATGCTCATCAAGTCTAACCGACATAAAAATCTAATTTGCAAGACTAACAGGAATTTACGGTTTCAGATATGAAGCGGCGGTCCATGCCGATCCCGTTTTTCCATCCTTCAAATCAAATGAAATCTCCAACCACAAATAATATCTTTCTTTTTATCATGTATATCCCTCGTCTCGAAGTCACTAGAGCCTTGTTACTTTGTTCCCTCGCGGTATGACTGAGTAGTGTGGGAGGAGCAAATATCCCGAAAATAGAATTTTTCTTGCGGAAATTTTGAAAATTCGTCTTATTCTTCAATTTTTCTCTATTTTTCAGTTTGCAAAATATTTCAGTTTTTCGCAAAATTTGCAGTTTTCGAGAGGCCTCCGAATATTTCAATTTTGCGAATATTCGACTTAATTTTTCATTTCAAAAATTCGCTTTTACATCTATGCCGTTGGGGATACCGATACTTTCCGGGAACGAAATTTTCAGTACGAAAGATCTTTCACGCTCAAGTGAAACTTGATCGGTAGTAAGAGCAAATGCCATCGATGGGCTATTCGTGAGTCCGAATTAAATCAACCAACGGTGTGAATAGTGGCAGGGAGCTAATAAAGTTTCGTTCCACGCGTAGGGATAAAATGCTGCGGAATGATTCGCATGAACTTGGGCGATACAAAGGTCATCGAAGGTCATATGCCAAAGATTTACCGTTCTGGGGTTTGGGCCGGATCCAACCTCGGAGCTGGGAGTAGGCGAATGTACTGGGCATTTTCCTGGTATGGAATTTCAGTACGAATTGGTGATCGACTCAAGCGGACTTTTATGGGTGGTCCAAGCGTGGTGCGTGAACTTCCCCATTTACTTTCGTGTACATCCTTCCGGTAACAAGTGCGGTGGAATCTCGTAGTTTTTTTATGGCACTTGCCCTTCGGCCAAGTGCCATATAGCGATCGCAATTTCTGTCCGTCCGTCGGTCTGTCGGTCTGTCCAGGTTTTGCTAGTTCGGGCACTTCCACATAAGCTAGGACGATAAAACTTGGCAGGCGTATCAGGGACCCCAAATGATTAAGTTGGAAATAGTCACTTCCCCAATCCGAGCACCGTGGGGGGAGTGGAGGGAGGGGGAATCCGGAATGTTGAGGTATTTATAACTTTTGAACGGGTGATCGGATCTCGTTGGAACTTGATTTGGAAAGACCTCATGCCTCAGACGACCTACTTAAAATCCGGACCGGATCCGGTGACTTTTGGGGGGAGCTGGGGGGGGGCAACCGGAAATCTTGGGAAACGCTATGAGTGGAGGGATCGAGATGAAACTTGGTGGGAAGACACCTAGCAAACACTAGATACATCATTGACATAACCAAGCCGATTCGGGTACTGTCGGGGGAGTGGAGGGAGGGGGAATCCGGTATCTTGAGGTATTTATAACTTTTGAACGGGTGATCGGATCTCGATGGAACTTGATATTTGGAAAGACCTCATATCTCAGACGACCAACTTATAATCTGGACCGGATCCGGTGACTTTTAGGGGGAGCTGCAGGGGGCAACCGGAAATCTTGGGAAACGCTATGAGTGGAGGGATCGAGATGAAACTTGGTGGGAAGACACCTAGCAAACACTAGATACATCATTGACATAACCGAGCCGATTCGGGCAGTGTGGGGGGGGAGTGGAGGGAGGGGGAATCCGGAATCTTGAGGTATTTATAACTTTTGAACGGGTGATCGGATCTCAATGGAACTTGATATTTGGAAAGACCTCATGCCTCAGACGACCCACTTAAAATCCGGACCGGATCCGGTGGCTTTTGGGGGGAGCTGGAGGAGGCAACCGGAAATCTTGGGAAATGCTATGAGTGGAGGGGTCGAGATGAAACTTGGTGGGAAGACACCTAGCAAACACTAGATACATCATTGACATGACCGAGCCGATTCGGGCACTGTCGGGGGAGTGGAGGGAGGGGGAATCCGGGATCTTGAGGTATTTATGACTTTTGAACGGGTGACCGGATCTCGATGAAACTTGATATTTGGAACGACCTCATGCTTCAGACGACCCACTTAAAATCCGGACCGGATCCGGTGACTTTTGGGGGGGGAGCTGGAGGGGGCAACCGGAAATCTTGGGAAACGCTATGAGTGGAAGGATCGAGATGAAACTTGGTGTGCAGACACCTAGCAAACACTAGATACATCATTGACATAACCGAGCCAATTCGGGCACTGTGGGGGGAGTGGAGGGAGGGGGAATCCGGAATCTTGAGGTATTTATAACTTTTGAACGGGTGATCGGACCTCGATGGAACTTGATATTTGGAAAGGCCTCATGCCTCAGACGACCCACTTAAAATCCGGACCGGACCCGGTGACTTTTGGGGGAGCTGGAGGGAGCAACCGGAAATCTTGGGAAACGCTATGAGTGGAGGGATCGAGATGAAACTTGGTGGGAAGACACCTAGCAAACACTAGATACATCATTGACATGACCGAGCCGATTCGGGCACTGTCGGGGGAGTGGAGGGAGGGGGAATCCGGAATCTTAAGGTATTTATAACTTTTGAACGGGTGACCGGATCTCGATGAAACTTGATATTTGGAAAGACCTCATGCCTCAGACGACCCACTTAAAATCCGGACCGGATCCGGTGACTTTTGGGGGGAGCTGGAGGGGAGAACCGGAAATATTGGAAAACGCTATGAGTGGAGGGAACGAGATGAAACTTGGTGGGAAGACACCTAGCAAACACTAGATATATCCGAGCCGTGCTTACTCGTAACAAGTGCCATATGAGCTCGTAGCTCTTGTTTTTTATCCAAACGCATCTATTCTTTCGTGGGCGTGAAAAAAAAGAAGAAAAATAGATAAGAAATCCTTCATCGTCTTACTACAGAGTATCGATTCATAATTTTGTAAATATAAATTTTGTCGAATTAAATTAAGATTGATGTTCGTAGTGTCCAACCAATTTCAAATCATTTGAAAGCAGACTTGTAGAATATAGGGATATTGAATGATTAATGCGATGCCCGGGTGATTTTGAATAAGTGCTAACCGTGAATCAAGACAAGTACACGGGCTTTTGAGAGCCGTTTCGTTGCGAAATTGACGGCAGTTTCGTCTTTTCGCAGCTGCCGTCTAAGAACGCCAGCTTGGGATTGTCCACTGCCGCACCAAAGCTCCGCCTCCCAGCTTGCTCCATCTTCGCTCCTAAGATCTGAGATATGTTTCTGCAGTTTCTTCATCAGGAAGAGTTTGTGGCGAAAGCTCTCCACTGGCTTCTGATGTCTGGTGGAGTAAGGAGCTTGGAAAGGATATTGGATCGAGTATCTGCGGATGGATTAAAATGATGGGGTTATTGGTAAGTTGTTATTGCTACCTTTATTATTAGGGAATGTAAACGCTGCATGACTGCACAAAGTTGCGGTACAGGTTAAAGGTTTTATACACTTCACTGTAAAAAGTTTCTCCGAATAAGGATGCAGTATTTGCTACTGGGATTAATCTTATCTCTATTGGGGTAAAATTAATCCGAATTAGGGATAACCTTGTCTCAATCAAGACAAGATTAATCCCAGTAGCAAGTAGTGCAAGATTTGTTCTGTTCTGTATAAAATCGTAATAACTATAGGGTCAAGCCGGAGACACAAGGTCGATTGACAAAAAGCAGGTACAATATAGAAAAAAACTCTTTTACATATAACTAATTCCAAAAATAAATGTTAAAATTCCATGACTCACTACTAGACGGGAACCCGCCCCACAAACCCACCGACACTCAGCAAGATCAACCCGAAAACACACGAAAAAAAAAACAAAAAAACAATGCACAAGCGAGGGTAACCAATGGCCGTCAACTTGTCAGGACCCCACCCAAAATTTATAACCAACAAAATAGAAATTTAATTTTAATTTTTAATTTTAAGGTGCAGCCTAAGTTCAGGTTTTGTTCCTGGCTTATTTTTTTTTAACATGCCGCCTTTGTCCTTTTGTATTCATTTACCTTCGCTGTACGGTTAGGTCTTTTCCAGTATTCCAGGTCGTTGCTTTGTCCTGTCAAGAATATATATGTACAAAAAATTAGAAGAATCTGTCAATCTGTCAGAAGCCAGGTGATTATGATTTGACCAGAGACTAGTTTCCGGTAAGCCTGTGCTTTGCATGGGGATAAGATACAGTCACGCAACTATGAATCATTACGCTTGTGACAGCTAAATGTTGTTCGGAAGGTTATTATCTGATCTTGGTCATATTCGTGATTTTGACTAAAGTTGATTACTGACTTGCAAGTTTCTTCGCGTTTTTACGTGGTAAAACCTGCAAGCGGCGAACAAGAAACAGAAGCTATCACACTAATCAAAACTTCCGATGACTAGTGTCAAAGGTTCAGTAAAAGCCAGTTTTGTACTGCAAAGTACAAATGTTGTACTTAAGGACATCTTCTAAAGGAAAAAGGAGGGATAATTTGCAGATAACGCAGAGCTTACGCAGACAAATAAAACACAGCGCAATAATAGAACCAAGTTTTCTATTTTTGCGTTGCGTCAACGCTTTACGCATCAGATTTTTCAGTGAAAAAAGGAATTTTTGAACAGAAACTAGAGATTTTTCTACTAGTGATGAAGAAAAACCTACTAATGGTGATTGAAAACTCACTAATTGAGGAAAGAAATGAAAATTTGGCAGAAGAAAACCGAAAAGGAAAACGTAAAGACGCACCCAGCATGACATGATCTCGCGCAGGTGTGAAAGATAATGGTAGTATGTTTCAGTTAAGATCTGAGTTTGTAGATGCATTATCTCCAAATGGGATGTGAACTTTGTTTCTATTGAAGGAAGAGGCGTCACAGCGTTATTTGAAATAAGGGTTGTGGTGTGTGTTTTTTTCTTCCTAGTTTTGTTCCAGCTTATTGCTAGAAAATGATAAGGGTCTAACCTGTGCGGGTTTTACGGAAAGTGTGGACCTTAGGCCGGATTGATGCATAATATGACATTACATTTTGGAAAGCTCCGTAGAACCTGGGGCCAGAAAGTATGGTTTTATTTTATTTTTTATTCATTCCTTTATTGTCGATGCGACCTGCATCCTGCGTTACTGTGCATCTTCTACAGGTCAAATTTATGTTATTTATCTTCGGCTAATTATTTATAAATATGTTTATTTATTAAGAGCTTTGGAAGCCACAATGTGTCCAAGACCAGAACAGAAATAAATGAAACGAACTAATAACTAAAAATGGGAATACTGGAAGCAACAATTTCATTGATAAAAGGCTAACCAAAATCGTCGAGTATGCTGGAAATTCAAGAATAAGCGTGTTTTTTTTTGTATTGTGGTCCACTTCAGCCCTCGAGGCGTGCCATTTCATAAATTCACCAATCAGTCCTCAGCTCGGGGCGGACTTGCTTGGACTAAATCAGATATTTTCTGAAATCATAAGAGTTAAGACTGCTATGAAAGCAATTCTCTTGTTGAGTTGTTGGTAAAATTAATTCTCTTGTTGAGTTGTTAGTAAAATTACAAGTCGTCCTTAATATGCACCATTCGCACATTCAAATGTCTTTACTGTTAATAGGCAAGCTGTGTTGTGGGCTATTTTGCGCCTCTTGGGTGGTCCTCCATGATTGGAGATCCGTTTAGTACGGCAGTAGTGTTGGGCGATATTTGGAATTTTCGATATATCGATACTTTCACTTTCGATATTCGATAATCGATGTATCGATATCGATATTTTGGGACCATGTTTCGCTGTAGTACATAAATACATAAATATAGTACACAGATTAAGAGCAAAATCGTCGTAAAAAAGCATATTGCATCAACTCAAATTTCGAATAAATAAAACTGAATTACGAAGAACATATTGCTCCAGTTTCGGATATATAAATGTAAATTATGTTGGATCATTTACAATAATTATATATGAACAAATATCGTTTTGGATATCGATATTTACGTTTCGATATTCGATATTTGGTCCGTATATCGATATATCGTTATCGATATCGAATATAGCCCAACACTATACGGCAGTGTTCTGAAGACTTAAGCCCTCTAGTTTGTTTCAGCTGTGGCCTCCTGGTAGAGAGCAATAACAAATTAATATATTTATTATTTCATCTTAATAGGATCAATGTTCCTTTTCCGTTTCATCTTGATTTGGTTTTTGGGATCCCAAAACGTAAGTGGAGGGATACCTATGACATCCCAAAAGTTGTCCGTCTGTCCGTAAGATAACTCTCGAAGGGATTGAGATATTTTGATGAAACTTGGTGGGAGGATCCTTTGGGTCAAAGTATAGGTCAGGTTAGAAGATGGGCTCTGTAAGCCCTATATTTGAATGTGGGGGAGGGGTTTCAGATTAAGGGAAACAAAAAATACTTTTTGAAAGCTATTTAGATAATTGATCTAGGGGTAAGGAGACATGCTGTATTCGAATATGAAATTTATTTTCTCGCCGAACATAATATTTCACCCGGAATCCGGCAAAAAGCGGAAGCTTTTTGAAAAGTAAAAGTTTAATACGATGTTGATTAGAGATTCGATTTAGAGGAAAGGAGATGTGCTGATTCCGAATATGAAAGTTGTTTTCTCGCCCGACAATTATTTCGGCCAGAATCCGGCCAAAACCGGAGAATTTCTTAAAAGTAAAAGTTGTATTTAAATTTGATCAGACGTTCGATTTGCGGGTAAGCTGAACATGCACATGCTGAATTCGTATATGACGATCATTTTCTGACCGTTTGACAGCGTAAAACGGATATCTGAATAGATCTGAACTGGAAATTTTGGGATCCCATTGAAACCTTTGGTCTTGTTAAATTTAGGAACGTTCGAAATATTGTGTTGGAATATATTAAGAAAACTAAACGTTTAGATTTGGAATTATGATTTGATTTAAAAATATGTGTTTTTTGTGTTTGATAACGGAATTTGGCCATGGCTTGGTGTTATTATTATTATTTACTTTTTTTTTTATCGTGTGGAGATTTTGTTACGGCATGTGTAAGTATACGGGATGGATCGAGTCTTTCTTTCTTTTGTGTGTGTATTTGCAGAGGAACGGCTAATTTATATTATTTATATATAGAGAGTGTTTAAAATGGGGCCGAGCTAACGAGCTCGTATCCCTGCCGGCCCCCAGTGATCAAATACATTGTCACGAAGTATTTTCGAAATAAAAGAACCTGAACCTGAACCACAGTGTGTATTATTTAGGGATTTTTTTTTCTTTTTCTTTTGATTAGTTGTTTTTACAAAATTATGTGATTTGTAGTTTACTTACTTTAGATCCAGGGTTTGTTACCAATAACTAGGGTGTACGAGTTACTTCAGGATACTTTGGGTTACTCAGGGTTACTTTGTGTTACTTTTGGTTACGTTAGGTTACTTTGAGTTACATTGCATTGGGTTACATTGGGTTACATTAGGTTACATTGAGTTACTTACTTTGAGATACTTTTGGGCTAGTTTCCAGGGTGTACGAAGTTACTTAGGTGACCAACTATGGCTTTAGATGTTTAGTTTTGTTCCTTTGTTAGTTGTGAAATGCTGTAAGGCGAGCATGGTTATTATTTCAGCACAAGCTGATTGCGAATCAAGTTTGACTGCGAAAAATATTCTACCTTATTTTCACATGAGCGACATATGACTAATAAATTCATTCTGGGAAAATTTGTTAGCTTGAACTCGCAAAATTGCTATAGCCTACTGTAGAATGTTTGTCTTGTTCCATTTTGGCCTCAGCGAGGGATAATTAAACATATTAATTATTTGATGGCGCTAATTGAACAGTAATTTGGCCCTCCTTGGCAAGGGTCCTCTTCAGGCTCTAACAAGATAAATGAACATGCGAACAAACGCGGAGGCCGATTGTTACATATAACAGGAATAAACACATCATCTATAACAAGGATACTACACAGAAATTAATAAGAAAAGGGAGAAAGAAATTCGTGAGTAACAACGAGTTTGGCGCAACTCATTTGCGCGCCATCATTTGTGCGTCGTTCCTTTTCCCACCATACACTTACGAGCCGTGCATTTGCGCGCCATAGAGTTGACACAGCGATACACATAGTTATCAGTTAGGAATCCTGTGGGAGTGAAAAAGAAATTAGGGCTATTGACGAATTAGGCTAGATCTACACCAGTCCTCGTGACATTCTGAGTCAGTCCAACATAAAGTATGACAATGTGCACAATCTGTAGTCTATAGCCAAGGAAGGCTCCGCTTACTTGTCACGATCTATTAGCTATTTTATGCGATTTTACTTCTCTGATATTTAACACGATTTTCGTTACTTATTGGCGAGGGGGTGCTTACTTCCCGACATTCAGTGTACACTCATTCCCTGAACCTCTCGGTACCCTCCCGACACCTGCGCCCGCTGTACACGGATGTGGGGAGTGAGTATCCCCTGGCTTGGGTGGTAATAGATTTTTGCGCTAAACGAGGTCTTGGAAAAACTTCATATAGTCGACACACCGATTAGTTGTAGTGAAAAATGCCTAATATAGGTTAGTTCTGATTTGTAACCAATTTCGCTGATAATAACACAATCACGTCGATATTGCAGGTCAGAGTAAGACGTGACAATTCAGTTTTAGTAATAAGGATAAGTTTTATTACGCACTGAACAAGGACGGGCAAAAGTTCGGTAATAAAAAGAAAACAAGCACATGCAACTTTCGAAAACGAAACAATTTCGAAAAAATAAAATATTAAAGCAAGTATAGGGGGGAAATTGGACCTAAAAGATTTCCTACATTTCAAGTAGAACAAGACCAAAGGTTTCGATGGGATCCCAAAAATCTAACATTTGATTCAAACAATTGGGTCATGTCTTCGCCATTCAGTCTTCGTCAGATTCCTTGAATATTTTTACTGTTAAAATAAAGTTCAAAAACGGATTCAGCATGTCTCCTTGCCCCGATACTGAATCTCTAATCGTTTTCAGAAAGAACTTTGAGCTTCAACCAGATTTCCAGTTTCAGCCGAATTCGTGGTGAACCATTTGTCCAGCAAGAAAACTAAGTTCACACATGGATTCAGAGGACCTCCTTACCCCCTCAATGAATATCTTATTAGCTTATAAAACATACATGTTTTTACCGTAAATTCGAAACCCCTTCTCTGCCTTTAAAGAAAGGACTAAAGGACCCAACTACGAACTTGACCAATACTTTACCAGTGAATCCTCATTGAATAACATCCTCGCTTGAAGAGCAAATTTCCTCGTTTGAACATTATATATCAACCCATTCGACCTTCGATTACACTAGGTCTCTCCGACGTCCAATAAACAAAATAAATGTCGGCATCCACGCGCAGAGCTATACTCGTTTGTGAATAAAGGGGTAGGGACTGCTATAAACGAAAACTGGTCGACAAATTTTGTGTCCGGTATTCGTCAGATTCCGTGTGAACTACATGTCCGGCAAGAAAATAACTTCCATATTCGGATTCAGTATGTCTCCTTACCCCTAAATCAACTATCTCAGTAGCTTTTAAAAAATATTTGTTTGCCCCTTAATTTGAAACCCCTCCCCCACCCCTAGATGTAGGGCTACAGAGCCCATCTGCGGCTCGACCTTGCTCTTGACCCAAATAATCCTGACACCAAGTTTCATCAAAATATCTAATCCCCTTCGAGAGCTATAGTTCGCACAGACGGACAGACAGACGGACAACTTTTGCGATGTCATAGGTATACCTTCACTTACGTTTCGGGATCCCAAAAACGACAAAAGGCGAAGACATAAAGGACTGGGCAATAGGCGGTAACTTCGCGCATTGGTCAAGCCTGTAGAAAGTTTAAAGCGACGCGGCAGTTAATTGGAGTTAGAACGAGGAAGGTGTCGAGGAAGGTGTAAACAAAAAAGTGCTTTATTTTAAATAAAGGGTTTTAACTCTTAATTATTATGTTGTATTCTGAACGTCTGATAGAGCAAGAGGAATTAAATGTGTACGCTAGGGTTTTATACAGCACTTCTTATCAAAATAACAGTATTCTACCTTTTAGCTTCTGTTTGGATAGGGGGGGGGGGGGGGGGCTTTGTTTCCCGATCTTGCAAACTAATAACTGAATTCCTGCAGAGGGAGCAAAAGTAAATTCCTTACTCTATGTGGAGCAAAAGTAAATTCCTTACTATCGAGCGACCATTCGATTTCTTCAAGTCTTTCTTTGGAGACGCGGAAGGCTTTACTTTGAAATCAGGACCTGACACTAATTACTGAAATCATGCAAATGAGTTAACAAGAGATTCATTACTGTCGAGCGATCATCTGCTAATCGGCTTACTGCCTGGTCGGTTGGAACTGTCAGAATATAACCTGCTGGGGTGGCATGGATTGACAGAATTGAGCGCTCCAAAAGTTGTCTCCGATTGTGGGGGTTTAACGCCTATTGTCCATTAATGTCAGATAGCAGGCGTGTAACCTATGCAGCAGTTAGGTGGTCAAATGCATGATTATTATCCGTGATACTGCGTGGCGTGACGGTTGTCATGGATCGAAATTTAGTTTAAAGGACACCTGAACAATGAAACCATGCTTGAACGCACCATGGAGAATGCATTTACAGACATGGCCACGGAGAGCATTCTTCTCTTGAGCGTGAAGTTTTCAAAATAGGGATGTTCGTTTCCGGAGGTTTGCACATGCAGACTCCAAGACAAAAAGTGCAATTCATTCAAATCTTGTACAGCGGTGGCCGGATCGTATTGGAATTTCATCTAGATATACGTTTAAGCTTAACTGGTTGAAAAATATTCCAGAAGAACGGTTGACTGGATACATTTGTTAATTTCTAAAATTGTTCGGTACTGAAATAAGGATAGATGCAAAATGGAGCAAAAATCATAGCTTGGAAACGCTATTTCGTATTTGGATTGGGTTTTCTGCAGACAATGTTAACGGAAGTGATACAGATAGGGATGATACTTGGTACTCTTCATTCAGGTGTCCTTTAAGTCAGTTCACTTTATTTTTCCAAAAATTCTTCATTGCAAAAAATACCGTAGGAAACATACAAAAATACAGGAACGTCCAAGTATATAGTAGTATATCTTCTATAAAATTTAAGTATACTTTGGGTAAAAGTTGGAACAAACGCACCTTAAGGCCCATTCACAACGGGTTTTGGCTAATACCCGATACCAGCCAGTTCCGGAAATCGCTCTGAGACCGAGAATTAGCTGGGTTTCTGCCGTTCGCAATTGATCTTGATGCCAGTTTCGGATACCAGCTAGTCTCGCACCCAAGTTGAAATCAGTTCAACTTTCGAGGGTACTAGCCAATCAGATAATTTTGCGGAATATTGAGGAATATTCTTATTGGATAGTTTTGAACCAAGCCCAATAGATAAAATCACATCCACTCCTTGCTGTCTTGAAAACCGAAAGTGAATTTAGGTCATTGTTCTTCGGTCTGACGTGGTTCAGCGTTAGCCAATCGGAACATACCTGAGAATTCCCCTAAGTAATGTGATTGGCTAGTACCCTGAAAAGTTGAACTGATTTCAACTTGGGTGCGAGACTAGCTGGTACCCGAAACTGGCACAGCCCTTACTTGCTCGTTGGAAACCCAGTGAAGTGTCTTGAGTCAGTAAATAATAATATAATGCAAAAATAAGGCACATGGCCTCTACAAAAATGAACAACAAACTAAATTTCTCTTCTAAACATTTCCGGGCTAAATGCCCTTAGGCCATAGTAGCTGTCGAGCCTGGATTTGAAAGCGTCAATGGACGGGGAACTGATGACCTCTTCCGGCAAAGGAAAGCTAGGGCCACCTGCTAGCCACCAGCTAGGGTACTTCCTGATGTACTAGGACGATGAAACTTGGCAGACTTATCAGGGACAAACCAAACTAACCTGGATATAACCAGTTTCTCGATCCGACCATCTGCGGGGGAGTAGGGGGCGGAGGAATCTAGAAAATTAGGGCAGTTTTTCACACGTTTCCGAGTTAGGGTACTTCCAGATGTGCTAGGACGTGAGGGACTGGAGGGAGGGGGAATCTGGAATATCGAGTTATGCGTAACTTTGGAACGGGTGATGGATTTGAGTGAAATTTCATAATTGAACAAAGGACATGTCTCTGGGGATCTTTTTCATGTCAGGAAGATGGGGGGGGGGATACGTGAAAGGCTGATACTGGAGAGATTGGGATGGAACTTTCTGGGAGTAAGAAAAAGATGCTCTGGATAAATCTTTTTCACAACTGGATTGACTTCGGCGATTGTGGGGGGAGTTTGAGGGGAGGGTGGGGGTGTCGGAATTCCGGTGATCACGATTTAAGGCACTTAGATGTGCTAGGACGATCTTGGCTGGAATATTAGACATTCGAGAAGATTGGCTTAGAAATCGCCACTTTTCAAATCCGACTATTCCTTAAAGTACCAGTCTTGATTGTAAAGTAAGAAAAATACTTTTAAGCGAAATATAAATTTTCATGGGTTTGCTTACAAATGAAGTTCCAGTTCCCTTAAAGTGCGCATGTTAACTGCAAAGTCGGAAAGCACTTTTTATCAAATGGTTCATCTCAACTTATGATAGCGGATTCAACAGCTATGGGGGAGTTGATGGAGGGGTGGTCGGAAATTTCAAGAAACGGATAGAATGGAGGGATCGGAGTTAAACTTGCTGGGAAGAACAAGCATTTATTCTAGATAAATCGTTTGCACAATTGGACTGGAGCAGGACACTTGGGGGTAGGAGGCGGAGGGGGGCCTTCCAGAATTCCTGTGATGGCGTTTTTCAGGACGAAAGTTGGCAGGCATATCGGGACCCGAACATCTGACAGACCCCTTACCTACTACATACAGCTGCAAGTGCCATTTGAGCTTACAACAATTTTTTTGCACCCATCTTCATACTCTTCTTTACGAAAACATAAAAGCTGCACTAATAATCAACTCGTGTTGATCCTAATTAAAAGAGAAAGGGTGTCTCCAATGGAGTAATCTTCCGTCCGTCTGTCCGTCTGTCAGTACGATAAATCTCGAAAGGAATGGGCTATTTTGATGAAACTTGGTGTGAGGATTCTTTCTGTCAACGGTAAAATCAAGTTCGTACATGGGCTCTGTAGTCCTACATTTAAGGGGGGGGGGTCAAATTAAGGGGTAAAAAGACATGCTGAACACGATGGTGAAAACCATTTTCTTGCCGGATAAGGCAAGGTTGGTTGGTTAGAATTAAAAGTTTTCTTTGAAGTTAATTAGATGTTCTATTATGGAATAAGAAGACATACTGAACGTTCGCCCGGAATCCGGCCAAACCGGAAAATTTGTTAAAAGCGAAAGTTTCGTTTGAAGTTGATTAGATGACAGATTTAGGGCTAAGAAAAGACGCTGAGTCTGTATATGACACTCATTTTTACCCGGACATATAATTAGTCTGGAATCCGGTTGAAACCGGAAATTGTATAAGTTAAACTTTTATTTGAATTTATTAGATGTTCTTTATAGGGATAAGGAGATACGCTGACTTCGTTTCTGGATTGTTCTTTTTTTGCTGCACAAGTAGTTCACTCGGAATTTGGCCGAAACCGGAAATTTGGCAGATGTAAAGCAGGAAGTTTCGGTCAGTATCGTCAAAATAGAAATGGCTTATAAAGGTATATCTGAACTCGAAAAAGTTAAGTACCTTTTCGACATTCGGGTCCCTGGTTTGAAAGCCTTCGGTTCTTACACATATAAACACATATCTTTGATGTCCTATTTATATTCAGTTGGTAGGCTACGTAGAATTAGAAAAACCATCTTCCCACTAACATGAGGAAAATTTCCGTAAACAGTTTAGTCTCGTACATTGCAATTACTTTTGATAGTAGGGCTAATATTCTCTCCAAGAAATACTAGGAGGCCACACGAGAAAGCTTGGCATTAAAATCTACGACCTAACCCTCAACTTAGGTCCGAGTCTCGATACGCGACGGGCGATGCTCTACACGGCAATTGAAGAACGAAAAGTTCGCTTACAGTCCGAATAACGTACAATAAAAGGATTGTTTTCGAGTTGTAGGTGTTTCCTGATTTCTATCTGAGGGACTGGAATTCACGAAGGCTTTGCAGATGTTCTTTAGCACTACCATTGTAGCACAAAAAATCATATCATACCACCGACCTAACGGGGTTTGAAACCTGGTGTAAACGACTCGGCTTGCCTTTGACAGGGACGGATTTACGACTGAAGCTGGACAAAAGGGCCAAAATTAAAAAAAAAAAAAAAAAAAATCAAAATAAAAGAGTGATAGGACTTAGCAAAAGGCAGGAGAGGGGTGAATCTCCGCTCCTTCGGGCCATCCCTTATTCTTACTATGCTTTTACTTTTTATTTCCTTGTGAACTACTCCCAATCGAGTTGCCAGTCGAAAACTTTCGCTGCACGTTACTCTATTTTTACCTTTTACTTTTGTGCTCATCCTCTATATTTTCCTTTCGTATTTTATGCAGAATCTAAAAACAAGCTTCTGATATTTCTGACTAAATGTTTACGTAATTATTATAGTGAAAAAATAACATAAAAAACGACGAAGTACAGTTCCGAAACCTACCTAGGATGTTAAACTTTGGATAGGTCTGTTTGCGCGTATCGTTGCAAAAACCTTTAAATTTCCGTAAAAATTAGCAGGTTCAGGTTCTTTTATTTCAAAAATACTTTTTGACAATATATTTTGATCACTGGGGGCCGGCAGGGATACGAGCTCGTTAGCTCGGCCGGCGTTAGCAACAACCTCTTTATCAAGCAACAAAAAAGTTTGTTACTAAATATTTGAACTGCTTTTCTTTTAACCCATCTTCACGTGAACGGGATCTTTTTTTTAAGCAAACAGAACAGTCGCACCCAAAGAAATTTTGTATCGACCCTAATTAAATGAAAAAAGGTTCGCTCCTTCTGATTATTCCCCTGGGTTCGCGCCCCTTCTTCGTAGATGTTACTGATCTAGCAAAGTTGGGCCAACTGTCGGATTTTTGGGCCAAATGACGGGTAGGCGAAATGTCGGAAAAGTTGGGCTAACTGACGGATTCTTAGGCGAAATGACGGGTGGGTGACTGTCATAAAAATTGGGCGAACTGACGGATTTTTAGGCGAAATGACGGATAGGTCAACTGACGGATTTTTGGGCCAACTGACGGGTTGACAAACTGTCGGAAAATTGGGCGAACTGACGTATTCTTAGGCCTCACACCAAGTTTCATCAAAATATTTCATTCCCTTCGAGAGTTATAATACGCACAGACGGACGGACGGACAGACGGGCAACTTTTGCGATGTCATAGGTATCCCTCCACTTACGTTTTGGGATCCCAAAAAGTACATGTTTGAGAAATCCGTAATTTTCTGTTAATGAATCTAATTTTCTTTGAATTACACTACCGTCGTTTACGCTCTGTGTGCACACACTCTTGTGCGAATTTTGAGAACGTTTTACAACCCCTCATGCAGGCCCGTATCCAGGAATTTATTTTTGGGGGGAGGGGGACTCCTTTCGGGGGGGTTGTGCCTGCGGGTCGCACAAAGAAGTACAGAAAAGACATAGATCAGAGGGAAAACCCTATAAGAGTGAGTTTTTTTTTATATGTTTCGGGGTGGGGGGTCAACCCCCTACCCCCCCCCTGGATACGGCCTTGCCCTTACGTATCACCAGCTCTTTTAAAACTGACCCATTCAGACGTTCCGATCATCTTTGCTGTCATGACTGTCAAAAACCACATACGAGAACTCGCGATAGCAGTGGCGAGTATCAGAAATCAGAAATCACCGAATCCCTGGTCATCATCCAGAGCGATAAGAATCCTCCGAAATTAACTTTTTGATCGTCCTAGTGTAGTGAATGAGAGAGCCTTTGAGAGATGGGGTAGGGCTGACATACCCTGATCTAGGCCACTGTCAACCAGCGAGCTGGCACTTAGTTGCACGCCGTCAGTATTTCTTCCTACTGCCTTTTTGTACCCTTTGGATCTTTTTTTAGTATATTGGCCCTGCCTGGTCCTCCAAAAAGATACACGTGACACGAAGTGCTTCTCTTCTTATATTTCACTTCATCAGTGTCAGGATATCAACACCTCGACATCTTTGTAAATGTTTCGAAGGACTGTCCCATTCTTTCCTAATTGCTGGAAAACCTCAGTGTTCCTCTTCCTTGGCGACGGAATTCCTCTAAGGTCTTGTTTTGACAGCTTAAACCAATGACATGAATGGGGAGAGCCTTTAACTGAAAAGTTTCTATTTTGAATGTCCAAGAAACACACCGACGTTATTTTTCTTCCTACTGCGACAGGATTTCAGCAGGGACGATTTCGTCTCCAGAACTTTGGTTGTCGTCTTTGGCTCAAGTTGAGCAGCGGCCCTGGGTCCTTAGAGGGAATGCGAAGTAGTGGTACTGGTGCACAAGGGCCCACACCTTCGTCTGCTCCAACCTGCATCTGGTGTTGCTCCTTTGTGGCACCTCTCGAGTCCAGATGATAGGGTTTGGGGGTGTGATCTTAGTCTACTTGTCCGGTGAGAAAATGGTTTTTCATCATCGTGTTCAGCATGTCTTCTTACCTCATTATCGACTATCACATTAGCTATTTAAAAATATTTTGATTACCTCTTAATTTGAACCCCCTCCCCCACCCCTAAATGTAGGGCTACAGAGCCCATCTACGAACTTGACCTTACACTCGAGTTCGACCCAAAGAGTTCTCATACGAAGTTTCATCAACATATCTCATTCCCTTCGAGAGTTATCGTGCTCACAGACGGACAACTTTAGCGAATCAGTGCCGTCTTTTCCCTTAGGCTGGTTAGGCCTGTGCTGGGGGGGGGGGAGGGGCAGGAGAAACGAGAGACCAATCGACCGGCTAGCCCTGTTGCCTTGTTCATTACCATCCAGATGTGACCAGCTACGTTGCACCACTTGTACCATCATTTACGTTACCGAAGTTATGCACAAATGTGACCAGTGTTTCTCGACCAAGAATCGTGTGTGCTAATGTGCTGGCGCTTTTACGTTTTTGACTCGTGGAAAGGGGACACAAACCCATGGATGGCCTAGGGTCCACCGAAAGTAAAAGAGGCACTGCTGGTAGACCAAGCTGATGAACGTTGTCGTACAGACCTTGGTGCTAGCTGAAATTTTCTGGCCGATGCACCAGGTCTTGTTTCTCCTGAAAAACTATCTAAAACGATGTAAAGAGTAGGAACATTTTTGAAGACTTGGGAGGTATCCGGTCTATAGGCCGGATTATGCTATAGTCAAATAATACATTTGTTTATTTTTAGTACCAGTTTAGTAGATGTTCACGCGGTATTTAGGATGCCGATCACGGGATCCCAGTCAAGGTTAATGTAAATTTCTGTCTTCGTTCGATTTCCAAAAATAAGAAATAGATTCTACTCTTATTCTCCGTGCCTGTAGTGCGAAAAGTAGAAGATTGCGTAATCTGTCTTGCTCCCCATTCCTCAATTTGTACTTGTCAGAAACAAAGATCGGGAGTTCTAAGGGTCTCAAGAACCAGATAGAAATAAAAGGAATAGTTCTTATCAGTACCACTTTCTTTAAAAGTTATGCACAATTACAAACTATCTTTTTAGATTAAAACTAAAAAAAGGTTCTTTCTGAATATTCGGAGTCGGCAAGATCTCATCAACTCTCTTCGCCTTTAAGTTCGAACTTGGCCAACTTCCCGGTTTTCGTTCTTGAGAGCATCTCGAGATTATCCTAAAAAGCAATTTTGGAGCTCTTGCTCTGATTTTGGAGCTCAAAATAATGAAAAGCAAAGTTCCCAAGCCAATATTGGAGAGCCATCGACTGAACTCCTGGAGCGATCGAGCTGTAAAATAAACATCAAGCAAAGTTTCGCTTTTAAAGCCGATGATTGACAAGGGTTTGTGAAGTCGAAACGCTGTCTGATTGGAAAGAACAAAGGACTACTACTTTGTATCTGAGGATATATTAAATTGGTTTTCTAAATAGAAAAAGAGATTTTTGGAAAAGATTTAAAAATTGCAGTAAATGCAAAAATCAGTTGTAAGTTTCCGGGACGAGAAAAACCAGGGTAAAAGAATAGACCAGTATTACGACTAATACAAGTGTTTCCTTTAAGTCACAGTCTTCTTATCGGCGAGTGCGTGCAGTGAGTCAGGAGCATGCCAGGCAGGCATGCAACCTAAGACCGGCAAGTCCCGAACAACTACTTGACTCACTTGCATTGGGCCTAAGCAAGGGTCTGTCGGCTCTACTCCAGCTTTCTAAAGGCTCTGCCCGTCATCAGTAGACAATAATATACTTGGGGGATGGAGGGTAGCCGAAGGGATTAGGGGTTTGGGAGATACTCAACAGGAATCTTTCGCCACTGCTATCTTGAGTTCCGAGACGGTGTTCTTGACAGTTATGACAGAAATCATCAGATGCATTGACTGCTCATTGCAGGAAAGAGCTGGCGCCCCGCGATCACAAAAAGGCATACAATTACTTCGTTTACCTCAGTCAAGCAGTTTTGGGATCCCAAAACGTAAGTAGAGGGATACCTATAACACCGCAAAATTTCCGTTCATCCGTCTGTGAGCACGATAACTCACGAAGGGAATGAGGTATTTTGATGAAACTTGGTGTGAGAGATTCTTTGGGTCAAGTGTAAGGTCAAGTTCGTAGATGGGCTCTGTAGCCCTACATTTAGGGGTGGGAGAGGGGGTTCAAATTAAGGGGCAAACAAAATATTTTTAAACAGCTAATGTGATAGTCGATTATGAGGTAAAGACATGCTGAACACGACCATGAAAACCGTTTTCTCGCCGAGCAATTAGTTCGTCCGGAATCCGGCAAAACTGGAAAGTTTGTTAAAAGTAAAAATATTATTTGATGTTGATTAGATGTTCGATTTAGGTGGAAGAAGACATGCTTGTGAAAATCATTTTTTTACCCGGACAAGTAGATCGTTAGTTGATTAGATATCCGATTTAGGGGTAAGAAGAGATGCTGAATCCGTATCCGACAATCATTTTTTTACCCGGAAATATAGTTCGCCCGTAATCCAGCAGGAATCGGAAAATTCGTCATAAGTTAAATGTTTTGTTGAAGTTGATTAGATCTTCGATATAGGAGAAAGAACATACGCTAAATTCGTTTTTTAACTTTATTTTTCGCCGGACAAGTAGTTACGGAATTAGGCCGAAACCGGTAAATTGCCAGAAGTAAGGCATGAAGTTTTCGTCAAAATAGATAAGACACACATGCTGAATCCATATCTGAACTTGATTTTCCCAGATGATTAGCTATTTGGCCTTAATCTGTTTCTGAATTTTAGTATTAAAAATGTTCAAGGAGTCTGGCGACGACTGGATCTGGCAAAGACAAAACCCAATTGTCTTCGAATGATAAATTTTTGGGATGCCATCTAGACTTTTGGACGTAATTTAGCATCTACTGAAGAAGAAAGCTATGAAGGTGGTTTGTCAATAAACGATTTGGTTTGACTTATTCTTCCTATCTGGTCAGTCCATGGCTTCGTTAAAGTATGTAGACTGTCGGCACATTAGAATAGCATAACAAAGAGAAATTTAAGAAACTTCGCTTTGGTATAGTAGTTACAAATCTTCACTGCATAGAATGGAGCGCGACTTGGGATAGAGTGCGACCGCGATTTGTGTGAGCTTTTGCCGACATAACGCGAATCTTTACCTCGACGCGACCAACATCCGAACTGGAGCTGAAATACCAAGGAACGAACTTTTTCGGCAAGCGTCTTAGGGCACCAAGCTTGATGTGACAAAGTCATTCACCAGGTGGCGAAATTCGAAAAAGTGTCGCAGCATGGTCAATGGAAGCGTTATTTGTGTCAATCAAATGAGTGCGGCTGCACTCTTTGCCCTTCCGATCCTACGCAGTGAAAAGAAAAATTGTTTGAATTTCTCTTTCTTAAGTTATTTCAGTTTCTAGATTCAAGTGATAACATATGCAACCTGTCAGGCTTCGATACGTACTTAAAGAAACGTTTTGCTCTGCAAACCGAGCCTGATTTTTGCTTTCGCCAAGTCAAACCATGACTTTCCTGGACGCGAACAAGGCACTAGTCTCAGTCAGTTGGTGTAACATCTCTGGAATCTCTTTCCACGGTGGCAAATTAAATGTCACTCATCTTATCTCACCACCCCGTTGAGATACGGTTCGTGAACTACTCTTCTCGGCTCGCTGCATGTCTTTCAATGTGTCTCACCACCTAAAGGGTGAATGGATTGGATTTCATGTTTATAGGGGTGATGAAGCCGACAGGCCTTAGACAAGAAATGATCGTCTTGGTGATGAATTTTTGTTTTGTTTGTCCCTTCTTTAAAGTAGATCTGAAGGGTTATTCCCTTTCCTTCTTTTATTTCTCAGTAACTACAGCCATTAATAGCTCGCACAGCTTCAACCACTTAATGGGTGAATGGTGATGAATTTCTGTTTTGTTTGTCCCATCTTTAAAGTAAATCTGAAGGGTTATTCCCTTTCCTTCTTTTATTTCTCAGTAACTACATCCATTAATAGCTCGCACAGCTTCAACCACTTAATGAGTGAATGGTGATGAATTTCTGTTTTGTTTTCGCTTCTTTAAAGATCTGAAGGAAATTTGTTCACGGTTCTTCCTCAAGTTTTCACAAAGAGGCTGGACGTGACTAAAGTGGACGTGCTGGATGGTACTGGTGAAAGTAGCGAAGTGGTTGAAAGTGGGATAATTGCAGGGGTGGTCCAAAGCATTCAGGGGGGGGGGGAGACCCCTCATTTCAACGACTACCTGGATCGTAATATACGACTCGCACGTACCGACAGAAATGATCTGAAGGGGTCTTTATTTTATTTCTCAGTAACTACAGCCATTAATAGCTCGCACAGCTTCAACCACTTAATGGGTGAATGGATTTGATTTCATGTGTATACGGGTGATGAAGCCGACAGGCCTTAGACAAGAAATGATCGTCTTGGTGATGAATTTGTGTGTGTTGAAATTGTGGTGAGAGCCTTCTTTAAAAAAAACAGATCTGAAGGGATGTCCCGTTTCCTTATTTTATTTTCCATAACGACAGTCATTAGCAGCTCACAATCTTCGATCGTGCTCCAACAGGCATCCCCGCCTAAAAGTCTGCTGGGTTGTTTAAAGTTCACTGGCCGCTGTAGTTGCGTCAGGTGAGCAAAGGTTGCACGTCATGTGGTTATACTTGGCAAGAGAAGACCTATGGTTGGCAGACGCAGATAAATTTGTGAAAAGAGAAGAGACGGATGTTGTGCTGTGTTCTGATCCTAGTTAGTTACCACACTTTTCGAATACGCTTTCTGGGCCCGTCAGCTAACCGTTACAACTGACTGAAATTCTGCCCGAGTGGCTGAGCATATGGTTTCCTGTTTCAAGCTTTCATCAGACCCCCAAATTCGATTTCAATGTTCCAAAACGGGCTTGTATGTCCCTAACTGTGTAACTGTGTAACTAATTGTGTGATATTCAGGCATTGTTACTGACTGAAAATGTGATTCGTGGTAACTAGTTTGTATTACTGATATATTTTTCACGATTGGAATTCTTGTCATGATGTACGAGTACAACACTTCCCTGTCACACTGATTCACTGGACTCATGTTGACAAGAAAAGAACTAAGATCTTATCACAACTTTAAACCTGATTCGAGAGCCGTTTGGCCTGCTGCGAATAACAAATTGATTATTTCCGATGTTGCTGCGTGATCGATTCCATCGGTTTTGCGTTTTGGCTGCCCACCGGCTCTCAAATGAAAAATGACATTTTTTTTCAAACTTTACAGGAAAAATGAAAAGCCATTTACCTTTTTGGCCCCGGAACGAGGAAGAGTGTGACCCCTGTTCTGATGGTTTTCTTTAGGAACAAGACCAAAGGTTTCGATGGAATCCCAAAAATTCAAATATTTGATTCAGACAATTGGGTCTTGTCTTCGCCAGATTCAGTCTTCAGCAGACTCCGTCAACGTTTTTACTATTAAAATTCAGAAACAGATTAAGGCCAGATAGCTAATCATCTGAGAAGACCAAGTTAAGATATCGATTCAGCATGTGTGTTTGCCCCTACAAGTCATACCTGCTTTGACGAAGACTTCCTGCCACTTCTGCCAATTCCCCTTTTTTGATCGAATTCCGGAACTACTTGTCCGGCCAGAAAAGAAAGCTATATGTCCTGGTAGGAGCTATATGTCTGGAGCTATATGTCCTGGTAAAAAATGATTGTCATACACGGATTCAGCGTCTCTTCTTATCCTTAAATCGGAACTGTAATCAACTACAAATAAAACTTTAACTTTCAACAAATCTTCCGGTTTTGGCCGGATTCCGGGCGAATTATTTGTCCGATGACAAAATGGTTTTCACCATCGAGTTCAACATGTATTCTTACCCCATAATCGACTATCACATTATCTCTTTAAAAATATTTAATTTGCCCCTTAATTTAAACCCCTCCCCCACCGCTAAATGTAGGACTACAAAGCCCATCTACGAACATGACCTTACCCTTGACCCAATAAATCCTCACACCAAGTTTCATCAAAATATCTCATTCCCTTCGAGAGTTATCGTGCTCACAGACAGACGGACATTTTTGCGATATCATAGGTATCCCGCCACTTACATTTTGGGATCCCAAAAACGAAAAACCTTTTACCTTTTGGCCGCGGAACAAGGAAAAGTGGGCCCCCTGTTCTGATAGTTTTATTTTTCTTCTTCCTTAAGAAAGGAGCCCTGTTCTGAGGGAGGAGTCCTGTTTTGATCAAGGCAGGAGCCCTTGACAATGAAAGGGAGAAACGTTAGAGAAAAATCCAGTGTTTCTGGACCGGTTTCTTCGACTCGGCTGAAATTTCTGACAGACAAAGTGGATAGAAGGGCAGATTGGGCACTAGGCTACTATAACAAATCAGTTTCGAGAAAATGTCGCTTATCACTTTTTGGAAAACCACCCTCAGTATTGCGGACATATGGCAGAAGAGGAGAACCAAAACATAAATAGGCCGTAAATTCATCATTTAATTCAAACCACATAGTTATAATTTGTAAGGGGCCAAAAGCAAGAAAAGAGGAAATAGTCACAAAACCTCCAATTATCACCACCATGCCCCAATTATTACGGGTACAACCAAGGTACAACTCACAACAGCTGTCCAGCGCAGGGAGATTCTTGAGAAGAGAAACATTTAGGGTTTTGTCCAGGTTTTTTGTCAGAAGCGTCATTTGGTAGGGGCAGGAGGGGGGGGGGGGCAGGGCAGCTGCCTCTGGCTTTCCAAGGAACAATAATTATATCTGCAAGAAACAATGTGATTTGATAAAAGTATTACACGCAGTTTCGAAAAATGGATCTTAACCGGGTCTCCAGCAAAACTTTGAAACTTTGACTAGGCCTTTCAGGCCTAGCCGTCTTGAAATGCGCCCCTGTTTTGAGTTCTAGTTAGTTACCTGACGTTTAGAATATGCTTTCTGGTCCAAGAAAGTCAAAATATGTTTGAATTTTAATCTATCTGGTGTCCTGTATGTGTCTCAGTTTCTTCATATAACCCCAAGATTTGGTCTGTAGTAGTAGTAGTAGTAGTAGACAGGTTTAATAGAAAAACTTGGCAGCATCGCTTGAGTCGCTTTGCAAGTCGATGAGGCAATGTGATAGACAGATACATTAGTGATATTTGATTTGATTTGACGCTCCAAATCACAACAACAACAACAAATTGGATCGCGGCTAGCGGGAACCCATAAGGCACATTCTCGCCGTTCTCCGAGGACTCATCGGGGATCAAGGAGAACGGCGAGAATAGAGGGAGTCCTCGCGGACTCCGCGTACTGAAAACAGCGAGAACACGGGGAATACTTCCAGAATGGATTTTAAAAATAGTCTGGATCCACTTTATTTTTGGTTTAATTTCTTCTGATTGTTTTTAATTATTTTACATTACACCAACACCACACTGTCAAAAGGTTCATAACAGATAGCGCATAACACTTTCAAGAATAACACCTTTTCACTTAGAAATAAAGTGTTATGACCAATTAAGTTTATACTATTTCGTGCCCAACACCTTCAATAGGTAAAAATACTACACTGTCAGAAGTTATATAACGACAACAGAAAGATGCGCGGTTTCAACAGATAACACTTTGGGATGTTATCTGTTATGTTTCTTTCGTTCCCGTTAGTATTTTTACCAATTGAAGGTGCTGTTGGAGATCTAGGCACGAAATAGTGTAAACTTAATTGGTCATAACACTTTATTTCCAAGTGAAAAGTTGTTATTCTTGAAAGTGTTATACGCTATCTGTTATGAAACTTCTGACAGTGTGGTGTTGGTGCAATGTAAAATAATTAAAAACAATCAGAAGAAATTAAACCAAAAATAAAGTGGATCCAGACTATTTTTAAAATCCATTCTGGAAGTATTCCCCGTGTTCTCGCTGTTTTCAGTACGCGGAGTCCGCGAGGACTCCCTCTATTCTCGCCGTTCTCCTTGATCCCCGATGAGTCCTCGGAGAACGGCGAGAATGTGCCTTATGGGTTCCCGCTAGCCGCGATCCAATTTGTTGTTGTTGTTGTGATTTGGAGCGTGTTCCACCCATCTACCAATAGCATCTATTAGTTACTATTTCCGTTCCAACCTTGTCGAAATAGTAACTAATAGTAAATATGTTACTTAGCGTGGTTGCAACGATCTCTGTGATGGGATTGGTCCGATCAGCCGCGACAGAATATTTCGCCGAAAATAAGAAAACTCGTTCCAGCCTTGCCACCGAGGGGCCAGTAATCGTGACGTCATGCGTCGTAGGGTGGAATACGTCCTTAACGTCGCATTTCGTCGTTAAGGTCCTCGCTACGTCACGTCTTTGCGGATATAGGATATTTTCAACATCATTATCAGCCTATACAAACCTAACTGGCGGTGCTGATCCGAGTCTTTGCCCTCAGCCAGGAAGTGCAATTTGCGGTAGTGGCCGGGCTAACCGTCCTGGTGCCTTCGCACACCCTTCCTGTCACCCCCCAAGTTTCTCCAGGCAAACAAACCACCAAACCTCCAGGCCCCAAACAAAACCACTGAGACTCGAACCAGCGACCAGCGTTTACGAGTTTCGCGTGCGAACCGTTCAGCGAGTATGAACTAGGCGGCTTTTGCATTTGCACGACCGAATGCTGTGAAGAGACGATCATGATTTCCCGGTTGGATTTTCTGCATTTTCATGATCCTGGAAAAAATCCCAACTTTTCCACATAGATGATCAAGTTGAAAAATTTCAACCTTTCCTAATGGATTCTTGATGGAGGTTGGATTTTCTGCATTTTTATGATCGAGCTAAGAAATCTCAAGGGAAAGGATGCGAATGATCAAATGATCAAGTTGAAAAAAATCTCAACTTTTCTTTATGGCTATTGATGATACCGCAAATCCAGGCAGGAACTCCAGTCGGCGGGCACCCGATCCTCATCGTCTGACTAAGGTGTACATCAGTTCTCCATATTCCAGGTCAGAGGCCTCGTACGGTTTAATACTCTTGATGACTATCTCTCCTTGCCGATCCAAATCTCCGGCCTCTCCGGGTATCCAGCGGAAGAAAGGCAGAAGTGGTGTCACAGTTTCTGCCAAAGATCGCGGTGATTCATTGACACAGGATTTGAGTCGTACGGACACGCTTACTCCTTCTTCTTGAGGATTGCCGGCGTTTTTTGGACTTAGTCATAAAGTATTCTCATCAGTCTCCCAGCGACCCTGGCGGTCATCATCGTTTTAACTAAAACTCTGATAGGTTCTGTTACTTGTGTTACGCCGTATTCCTTCTGCGGAAAAAACCAGCGAACCACCCGGACGACGAAAGATTTGCACTACCCTTCAATCTAAACAGTTAAGCTTTTCTTTGCTATTCATTAATTTACGGATCTATTGTACTATCTCTGTGATGTGTGCTGATAATGATGCGGATAGGGGAGCAAATTAACAGAGACTAATCCGCTTGGAGCGCTAAACATGGTATACGGTCAATATCTTTTCGTGTTCGTGACGTCATTGATTATTGGTAAACTTGGTTAGACCCCCCACTAGGTGGTGCGCAATGAGTGGCGGAAGTCCATCCAAGGCTTGGTGTCGTTTCACTAAATTATTTCCTGGTATTCATTTCATAAGATTTCCGGAAACATGACTTTGCGCACGAGAACCCTATTAACTACTACTCCGACCCCGTTAGCTAGTAAGCTTATAGCCCGTATCCTGTGTCATACCACTCAACTATTCTGTGCGTATTGCCAAAGAGAAACCCTGTGTGGAATAGTTGTGGTGTTCTGTAAAAGTTAAGACAAGCTTCCAAGTCCGATAATGGACCTTCCGCAGCATCCGATCTGAGACGGTAGCCGAATGTGTTGTCGGAGACCTGTTCTTGTTCGTTTCGACATTCGTAATTTGACTTAGTCAACAAACATGGCTCCGACTTTTAGAATCTTTGGATATTATCTTTTCAATAAGCAATTATCTTTTCAATCCTTCTGTTAAAAGGGGTGTAGAACTCATTGCTCGGCTTTTTGGGGCAAAAGTAACTCAACTTTTGGAAAAAACGCCTTAGTGTGGTAACAGCACTTGGTGACCCTTAAAACTTCGGCCCGTGTACCTTGTTGTTTTTGGCGGGGGGAACTTTGAGGGAAGTATCGTGTGGTGGTTTTACAGAGTTGTATCTTTCTCATTACAGACCAGAGTTTATTGACATTTCGCAAGGTGTTCCAGTCCCACGGGTTGACGGAAGCAATAGTATTTAAAGTTTAGCGGAGTAGGCCTGAGATACGACAGTCTCGTTACCCATTACTTCATTAGGCCTGAAACCCGAAATGCGTTACTTCGTTTCTCCGCTATTAATATGATCGATTTTCCTGGAATGAACTTTTTCATTTGGATTTATGGTACCTGTTTCTGCTTGTACCTCTATGCTTGAAATATTTTGCAACTACAATGGTAAACGATTGCCCTGAAACACATATTATTGGGGTTACGCGCAGTATAGTTGGTTTTCTCCAGACGTGACTATTCTTGAATGTAAATATCCTGGTCTTCGCTTCATTGACCATCCTTCCTTCTTTCAAATGACTGGCCCTTGGGTTCCACTCTGGATCCCTTTCGACCTTGGTTGCTTCTACTTCGTCGTTGCTGCGGTTAAGAAACTTTGTTTTCTTGAAGAATACACTGTAAAAAATAATCTTGCAGTATTTGCTACTGGGATTAATCTTATCTTTATTGAGATAAGATTACCCCTAATTTGGATTAATCTCATCCCAATAGAGATAAGATTAATCCCAGTAGCAAATACTGCATCCTTATTCGGAGACACTTTTTACAGTGTAGTGATGATCTGATGGCAGAGGAATTTCGCGGTCCACGATGGTTGAGATATTTTCTGGTAGTTTTCGCTGGCTGGTTATTCCCTTAATCCATGCTGTTTGAAGGGGTGGGCTATACTCTATATGACTAAGTCCAAAACACACCAGTGATTCTCAGGAAGAAGGAGTAAACGCGTCCGTAACGACTCAAACTCAACGACTCAAATCCTGAGTCAGCACAGCTTTGACACCGTTTCTTCCGCAGGTACCCGGAGATTGTGCATCGGCAGGGAGATCAAGAGTATTGCAGTTGTAGATGGTGTGTTGAAGAGTATCGGGATGGGAGGCGCAGGATCGGCAACTTGGGTCTGGTCTCTGTTTGTACAGGTATTTCTTCCTTTCTTTCAAAGGATCAGAGCGAGACTTTTGATTCCGAGATACAGTTTGTTGTCGCCAGCGTTGAAATCTATTGTTGGATTCAAATTCTCCGCGTCGGAAACCAAAATCATGTAGCAGAGCCAACATAATTAAGTCTCTTCAAATCCAAGATAGAAAAAAAAGCTGGCTTTTCAGTTAAACTTTAAATCCTTAGCTTTCCGTTAGACAGTTACCACGGAAACCAACGTCAATCCATCTCATAACCTTCTTAACAAGGCATCAATAGTTCATTAGAATCAACTTCCAAATTAAGTACAACGGTTGGATAACCGTCGCATCCTCCAAGCCACATTTTGGATGACTGCGATGAGATTGGTCCGTAAATTTCGCGAGGCCTACGTGGGTATTGTGCTCTTAATTTTTTAATTGACTTCTATCCTTTTAGGACGAAGATAAACATTGGCTGTAGTCAAGGAGATCATGATGTCAAGCTCAACGATAGGTCTTCTTCGTCGGGCAACTGCGCCGCAGTATATGGAACAGGTTAGTCGTCAAACTTTTAAAGTGGACCCCAAATTCAATACAGCCCTTACCTTACTCTGCCAAGCATCTTTCCTGTTATCATTAAGGTTCTCAAGCAGTACAGCCGTCACGAGTCTATTATCTGGCAAACTTGATATCCGTTCCCAGTACTTAACCATTTTTACAAGTCTCTTACCTCTTAGTGAATGAATACCTAGGTCACCTCTTAGTACTAATCCGTTAAACTTTCCACTTACCCCGATCAACCTTTTATAATTACTTAGCTTCACGCGCTCAATTTTCTCCCCCTTTTCATATCCCCACACTTCCGCTGCATATGATATTAGTGGGCTTCTAATTTAAACCAAATCTGCTCTCTGTTTGTATAAATTCCTTTCCTTCAGGTTGTTGATTCCAGTCACTTCTCGTCACTGTTGCGCAACACCGGGATTCCTAAATTCCTACCATTAGCATAATGAATAATCATCCTTAGAGTGGCAGTCCTTTTAGTGGTTATTGGAACATGATGTGTTTTTTGTTTGGCAGTCCTTTTTAGTGGTTATTGGAACATGATGTGTTTTTTGTTTGTTTGTATTTTGTTTTATTTGGTTCTTTTGTTCTGCTGTTTTTTCTTTCTTTTTCTGGTACACCGTCTTATGCTTTTGTAGCTGTTACACAGGAGGGGTATCAAACATCGAATTTGTGTGACCTCGAACTTGGCCTGCAAACCTTACAAAGAAATTTCTGTGCAGTCCAAAACAGGTCCTGGGTCACTTAGGTAAATATTCTTTGAGCCCAAGCTGACTTTGAAACATTTAGTCAAACAATGTTTACAACGGATACGTCAGCTATGATTTTTCATAAAAATCATAGCTGACGTATCCGTTGTAAACATTGTTTGAATAAAAGGTCACTTAGGGTTTCCTTCTGGACAGTTAGGACCTTTTTAGGACTGGATTAAAATTTCCTTCTAACCTTTTTAGGCCAGGTTCGAGGTTGTGTAAGTTCGAGGTTGGATAACCCGCCTGTAGATGGGTAACATATACACACGTACATAATGAATAATAATGGCGCATAAGTGTTTTAGACAGCATCTTCTGAAAATCTTTTTCCGTACGAAAATTTCAAATGTCTTCTTTTATTTTGAGTATCATACCTCGAAATTAGTTACTATTCAGAATAGAAATGCAAGTCTTGTCTTGGCGATGGGCCTGCACAACAGAGGGTGAGCTTGTAGGAAGCAAAAGCCGACAATTAGATTAGGGCGAAAGCATACGTGTACACAACATTCGATAAGATTCACATACGAAAATCATTTGCGACATTTGCGTCACTACAGGGAAACCTGCATGCAGTGCGTCACAATTCCGGGCGAAGCAGGAAATTCGCAGCTGACTGCGAAAACCGGACTACGTTTGCATTTTTTTTTTAGGAAGTCCATGTTTTGGATACGGACTTACCCTCCTGGAGTTAATGGTATGGCTTTGGAAAGGGTTTTCAAATGCAGATACAGTCACATGTACCACGAAACTGTCAAAAGTTTTAGATTAGGTTGCGCTTCCTTGGTAAATATTAGTTGCGTTTTACAGATTCCATGGTATCTGTTACCACGTTCACTGGATCTACAGTTAGTCGATTTTGCAGTTACCGTGGTATTTGAATGAATGAATGAATCTTTTTATTAACTCACTTCTATAAAATAGAAATAGTGGAGTACATAAAGAAAAGAAAGAAACACAACTTAAATTAGGATACAAATTTACACTTCGAACAGATTACACTTCAAACCAACGGACAAGACTGTGATGCGGAGAAAATGCGGCGACCGACAGATTCCTATGCAGCTCGTCAAGTTTAACAGTTATACTAGTTACTGAAATTTTTTTTATCATTTTTCGATTTTTATACCAAATTGGCAAGTAGAGCAGGAATTTACAGTAGCGGAAGTATGCTATTCGAATAGCTGCTACATCCTTTTTCTTCAGAAGGGGGTAAATTCCAGAAAGGTAAAGGACCGAGCGATCGCAGTAAGTGGCGTAGACCACGGTATAAAGCCGTTTTCGCAGTTACCGTAGTCTCTGAATATCAGTCAGATGTCAAGGTACCTTGCCAGATGCCACCGTAACTGCAAAAACGCCCTTTGACCGTCGTATCAGATACGTCGGTAAAAGCGAAAACGCAACTGTCGTAAAAGATGAATATGACCGTTTACGTTTTTTTACATTTCGGTAAATATACCGCATATAAGAATCCTTCAGATTTTCAATAGTAAATGCAAAAGTATCATAACAAGACCAAAGGTTTCGATGGGATCCCAGAAATTTAATATTTGATCCAGACAATTTGGTCTTGTAGGTATCCGGTCTTCGCCCGACTCCTTGAACAGTTTTACTATTAAGATTTAGAAACAGAAGAAGGTCAATGGCTAATCATCTGTGAAAACAAGTTCAGATATGGATTCACCATGTCTGTATTTACCCCTGGGCCATACGTCAAATCTACTTTGACGAAACTGATCAAATCTTTCTGCCTTTCTGCCAAATCTCCGGTTTCGACCGGATTCCGGGCGAACTACTTTTCGGGCAAAAATTAAAGCTCAGAAAAGAATTCAGCGTATCACCTTACCCCTATATGAATGAATGATTTATTTTGCACATTAAAGCAATCAGGCCATCATGCAACAAAACAAAATAAAAAGTGAACAATCTTACATGCGTAGGAATACACTAACACACTCTTAATATTTTTAATTTACTCTGAATACTTTATTAACACTAAAAACACAACTTCCGCATCAAAAGAAATCCGAATCTTTACGGTGTTTAAAAGCTAACCCGAGGAACTTCCCAAAATTTCTTATTTCTTTAAAATCTTTACGTCCCATCATTTTAATAATCCATTCCT
Organism: Branchinecta lynchi; assembly: GCA_023053575.1. Lineage (NCBI taxonomy): Eukaryota > Metazoa > Arthropoda > Branchiopoda > Anostraca > Branchinectidae > Branchinecta > Branchinecta lynchi. The sequence goes on along the minus strand of JAKZAP010000013.1, from coordinate 10,876,669 downwards.
TATCAGATCTTACCCCTAAATCGACTATCTCATTAGCTGTTAAAAAAAAATTGTTCGCCCCTTAATTTGAAACCCCTCCCACATCCCTAAGTGTTGAGTTACAACGACCTCTCCCTTCCCGCTTCGCATTCTCTACTTTTCTCTGCTCTCGCACTCTCTTCGTACGCATTCTCGCTTACTACGTCAAATAGTTTGTCATTTTTGTTGTTTTTTTCCCAAGAGGGGAAAATATAAATTTTTATTTTATTTATTGGTAGATAGCAGGTTGTTTCATACAGCTCAGATAAATTAAGTTATATTATTTTTGTTAGATTTATAGGGTACGTAGTTGTTGCAATTATAGTAAAATTTTTAATAAGCACTGCATGTTCGAATTGTTTTTCTCCACAGTGCTTGTGTCATCTCTTTGTATTTTTGTGTAAAATTAAAAAAACTTGAACTTGAACTTGAACTTGAACTTGGCACAAAGAGTCCTCACGCCAAGTTTCATCAAAATATTTCTTTCACTTCGAGAGTTATCGTGCTTACAGACGGACAAACGGACAACTTTTGCGACGTCATAGGTATCCCTCTACTTACGTTTTGGGATCCCAAAAAGGCTGACAATATTCTTGTATGTCAGAACCTTTTTTCATAAAAAGTGCATTGATGACAGATTTATATTTTGATCTCTTTTTCCTTTGTATTTGATTAACTTGTTTTAGGCTTTATCAGCTATTTATACTTATGTAAGTTTGTCTTAGTTTGACTGATATGTTGTTTTTTAAAGTTTTGGACGTAACGGTTCATTTTTGAAGGAATCAAATAAACTATAATACTCTTTAACCGGGTTTATGTTCTATTTCTTTCCGAAAGATAGCGTTTAGTTTGACAACATTTCAAACACTCATCACTGTGATTCTAAATTTTGTTGAGTGTTATGTGATTATTTGTATGTTTCTTTGTCCTTTTTTACTTCACTTATGCCCTTGAGCAATGCATCAGAAATTCTGCATTCGTTCGCAAGGATGCGCATCTTGTTTTTAAGTGTTTTGTGAGTCTCATGTCGTATCCGGCGAACCGCGCGAAAGCAAAAATTGCGACGGGCAAAAACCGTGACAGTGTAAAAATCGCGAAAGTCATTATCACGACAGGGCAAGCCGTGACGGGCGAAACTTTCGACTGAAAACCCGACAAAAAATCCGCGACGAGCAAAAACGGCGAATCAAAAAACGAGCTGAGAACGAGCGCGTTCGAGATAGAAACATAAGTCAGTGGGCAGTATCCGCCAACATCCACAAACTGCTCAAGAGAAACCGAAGCAAGTGTGTAAGAAAGTCGTTTCCACTTGATGTGTGAGTGTCAGAAATTGTGTGATTTAAGGTGGAGTATGAGAAAGCTTGGGTGGTCTATGTAATGGGACACATTTTTCGAGAAATAAGGGGACTGTGGAGGTTCCTGAAAATGGCTATGGAACATGATATGGAACAGATATTCGTTTTAATTTGGTTGATTATTAGTTGTTGGCTTGTAGTGGTGTCGAAGATTTGTTCCGGTATGACCTGATTGGCTTCAATTTGAAATTAAATATGGACATTTTTTAGTAGTGTTCAGAAAGTACAATTCCTCAGATATAAGCTTGGATAGGGATCGACTAAAAGCAGGAAAGGAAAGGCAAGAGAAAAGCAGGAAAGAATACTAAAACCAGGAAGGGCAAACTAAAACGAGGAAAGAATGACCGAGAATCGAGGATTCAAAAAACTGGCAAGCCTTTCCTCTGTTTTGTATCCTGTGAGGGGTCAGCAACTTCCATTTGTTAAAGATCACCTTTTCCTCCTTTTAGTATTCGGAAAAACTGGCAAGCCTTACCTCTGTTTAGTATCCCGTGAGGGTCGGCAACTTCCATTTGTTAAAGTTCACCTTTTCCTCCTTTTAGTATTCGAAAAAACGGGCAAGCCTTTCCTACTATCCCGTGAGGGACTAAAAGGAGGAAAAGGTGAGCTTTTACAAGAGTAAGTTGCCCAGACCTCACGAGATACTAAACACAGGAAAAGCACGGCACAGCTTGCCAGTCTTTTCTAATGCTAAAAGGCAAACTTTTACAAATGTTAGTTGCTGACCCCTCACGGGATACTAAACAGAGGAAAGGTTTGCAAGTTTTTTAGAATACCTAATTTATTTCCTCGTTTTGGTACTCTCCGTGACAAGCTACTAAAAACAGGAAAGAAATGGTGGACTTGAATATCTTAGTTGCCGACCCCTCGCTGGACTCATGATCGCCTACCGACAAGATACTAAAAGGACGAAAAGGTGAACTTTTACAAATGTAAGTTGCCGACCCCTCACGAGAAAACTAAACTGAGGAAAAGCACGGCACAGCGTGCCAGTATTTTCAAATACTAAAAGGAGGAAAGGTGAACTGTTACAAATATAAGTTTCCGACCCCTCATGGGATATTAAACAGAGGAAAGGCTTGCCAGTTTTTCGGATCCTTGATTCCTGGTAATTCTTCCCTCGTTTTAGTTTGCCCTTCCTGGTTTTAGTTTTCTTTCCTGCTTTTCTCTTGCCTTTCCTTTCCTGCTTTTAGTCGATCCCGCTTGGATAGGGGGATAAGGATAAGACGTCCTTCTGAATCACCTTATTCCAGTTCAACTCTCCGAGTGAATTCGTGGAAGTCCTCCTTTGCCGCATTATCAGCACAAAGAGCTAGTAAAATATGGTCCATAAGTGAATGAACAGAAAACAATAGCGTTTACTTTCTACTCTAAATACAGTGCTAAGCTTCCGTTGCTCGGTTAAGATTGCATATTGGTGTAATTTTCTCACTTTTCATTGTTGCATAATGCAGTTTATTCTTTGTATTTATATAATGTTTATATATTGTAATATATTTATTATGCACTATTCTTCTGATAATGAGACACGGGGGGGGGGGGGGGAGACTGGGGGATTTGAAGAAACTAGTTACCTTGGAAGCGCTAGGCTGTAATATCGATGCAATGTGAGTCCTTGCTCTTAACCTGTTTCGCTGTAGCAGATTGCGTGTGTTTCACCGTTGTCTTGATTGTGTGCCGTGGTAATCACCGAAGTTTTTCCGAGTTCTTCTTGATATTTGAGATGTAAACTTCTCGTATTGTACAACCTAGTTTTTGGGATCCCAAAACGTAAGTGGAGGGATACCTATGACATCGCAAAAGTTGTCCGTCTGTCCGTCCGTCCGTCCGTCCGTCTGTCCGTCCGTCCGTCCGTCCGTCCGTCCGTCCGTCCGTCCGTCCGTCTGTCCGTCCGTCTGTAAGCACGATAACTCTCGAAGGGAATGAGATATTTTGATGAAACTTGGTGTGAGGGTTCGTTGGGTCGTCGGACCAGTCAAGTTCGTAGATGGGCTTTGTAGCTCTACATTTAGGGGTGGGGGAGGGGATTCAAATTAAGGGACAAACAAAATATTTTGAAACAGCTAATGTGATAGTCGATTATGGGGTAAGCACGGAAACCTGAGCCGTTATTTCCTGAACCATAACTATATCCACCCCGGGAGAAATTAATCATGCTGAACACGATGGTGAAAACCATTTTGTCATCGGACAAGTAGTTCGCCCGGAATCCGGCCAAAACCGGAAAGTTTGTTGAAAGTAAAAGTTTTATTTGAAGTTGATTAGATGCTCGATTTAGGGGTAGGAAGACATGCTGAAGACGATGGTGAAAATTATTTTCTCGACGGACAAGTATTTCGCCCGGAATCCGGCCCAAACCGGAAAGTTTGTTGAAAGTAAAAGTTTTATTTGAAATTGATTAGATGTTCGATTTAGAGGTAGGAAGACATGCTGAAGACGATGGTGAAAACTATTTTCTCGATGGACAAGTATTTCGCCCGGAATCCGGCCCAAACCGGAAAGTTTGTTGAAAGTAAAAGTTTTATTTGAAGTTGATTAAATGTTCGATTTAGAGGTAGGGAGACATGCTGAAGACGATGGTGAAAACTATTTTCTCGACGGACAAGTATTTCGACCGGAATCCGGCTCAAAGCGGAAAGTTTGTCAACATTAAAAGTTTTATTTGGAGTTGATTAGATGTTCGATTTAGGGCAAGAAGACATGCTGAACACGTATGTGAAAACAAGTTTCTACCCGGACATGTAGTTCGTCCGGAATCCGGCCAAAACCGGAAAACTGTTGGAAGTCAAAGTTTTATTTCTAGTTGATTAGATAAGCGATTTAGGGGTAACAAGAGATGCTGAGTCCCTGTGTGACAATCGTATTTTACCCGGACATATAGTTCGACCGGAATCCGGCTGGAATCGGAAAATTTGTTATAAGCTAAATTTCTATTTGAAGTTGATTAGATGTTCATTACTGGGGAAAGAAGATACCCTGATTTCGTCTTTGAGCTTTCTTTTTTCGCCGGACAAGTAGTTCTGGAGTTCGGCCGGAACCGGGAAATTGGCAGAAGTGGCAGGAAGTTTTCGTCAAAACAGATATGACTTATAGGGGTAAACACACATGCTGAATCCAAATCCGAACTTGGTTTTCTCAGGTGATTAGCTATTTGGCCTTAATCTGTTTCTGAATTTTAATTGTAATAATGTTCAAGGAGTCTGGCGAAGACTGGATCTGGCTAAGACAAGACCCAGTTGTCTGGATCAGATATTGAATTCTTGGGATCCCATCGAAACCTTTGGTCTTGTTTAATCAGGCTCTATTGGCGAAAAAAATGATTAAAAGGTACAGTTGATACTTGTCTTTTTCATGTCTAAGCCTGATTGTCTATTTTGAATAGTCAAAGAACGTTAAATAAATACAGAAATAAATGTAAAGCTTAGTTTTTGCTGATTTACCAATTTTTTTTGTTCCAACTGTGTTAACTCACTAGGGACCCTGGATCCCCATGTCCGGGCCTGGCTGGCTCAGTGTCATCTTTCCATCTAACACTACTCTTGTTCAACTCCAGTTTTGAAAACCAAAGTAGTTTCTGCCTTATTTCTGTGTCATTTGTAGGCAATGAATCTAAGTTTGGATCTGTCGGATCTACCCCAGCTCCCCAGGGCTCTCACCGTTGTCAGATATGGAGGATGAACCAGTTGGTCACCGAAGATTCTTATCGCTCTGGCTAATACCCACGGGCAGAAGACAGCCAAAAGGATCAGGGCTTTGTAAGATTTAGGGATTCCAAGAATCTTCGCAACTGCTTTCTAGTTTGGTTCTTCACAGTAAAATCATTAGAATGCCTGGGCTGCTCATCCCTAAGATAAATTTATTCGTTTGAACAAAACATCTCAACCACTTTGAGAGTTATCGTGCTTAACATACGGACAGATGGACGGACAAACTTGACGAAATCATAGGTATCCCGTCACGAACGTTTTCGGATCCCATAAAAAGCCGGCGATAGATCGTAAAGAATTCCCAAATCTGTACAGGCCTGCCACACATTGACGTTTGCTCTACTGCAATTTCGTTTCTTGATTTATTGAATCAGCTTAGCTTGCCGAAGGTTCTTCAAAGTTAAAATTCCTCGAAGATTGGGACACGGAATGCAAAATTTAAAGCCCCGTTCCTTCAAAATTACGGGTACACTTTCGTAAATCAAGCCCTTCTGTCTACTGCAGCTGGTTACTGCTAATCTGCAACATTGCAGTTTCTATGGCCTTGCAAACTGTCGTGCAATCCGATTTCTGTTCTGTCGCCATATATTTCCTCCGACCACAAATAACCAAGTCAGCTTTTTGTCTCCAAGCCGGCTTTCCATTCTTTATTCCTCATATCTGACTCGTTGTTTGATAGTCTCCCCAGGACTGTACATGCCACTCTCATAATTCCTTTTTCAGGTCTTGGCAACACTAGCAGTTTCTCTTGGCCCGTTTGCGTGTGGACTGGGAAAGGGATACACCTCTCCCGCCCTGGCATCTCTCCAAGTTACGCGCAACAATGGGTTCACCGTTTCGGCACAAGAGGGATCATGGATTGCGAGTTTATCTCTCCTTGGTGCCTTACTTGGCGGACCCTTCGGGGGCTTCTTTATGCGATATGGACGAAAACGCGTACTGCTCAGTGTGTGTTTACCCTTCTCGTGTTCATGGCTGCTTACAGTGTTTGCCAAGCAAGTGGAAATGCTATACCTCACCGCGTTTTTGTGCGGATTTTTCTCCGCCATAGTGCTTTTGTTAACCCATGTGTACATTAGTGAAATCGCGACGCCACGGATCAGAGGTCGCTTGTGCTCGGCAGCAAAGCTCTCCGCTCATCTCGGTTTACTGGCGAGTTACTGCCTCGGGGCGTACTTAGACTGGCGCCGATTGGCTATGGTGATCACCGCGGCACCAATCATGCTCTTTATCGCCGCGTTTCATGTACCAGAGACCCCTAGCTGCCTTCTGTTACGCGGGCGAGAAGGCTCAGCGGAGAGATCATTACAGTGGCTCCGTGGAATGAATACGGACATATCGGAGGAACTGGCAACTCTCCAAGCCAACGTCCGGAGACAGTGCCAAAAGACGACAATCAGTAACCGCGCCTTTATGAAGAGGCGTCTGTTACGACCGTTAGCAATCACGTGTGGTGTAATGGCGTTTCAGCGATTTTGTGGTGCTCATGCGTTTAGTTTCTATGCTGCTCCAGTGTTCAGCACAACATTTAATGATATTAACCCTCATAGTGCAGCTATTGTAGTCGCTGTTGTGCAGCTAGTCGGAGCTATCGCTAGCAGTATGCTGGTAGACTCTCTAGGTCGCCTCCCTCTTTTAGTGACTTCCAGCTTGTTCATGTGCTTTGCCTTAGCCGCCTTTGGAACTTACGCCTACATTGACAGTGCAACTATCCAAGTGCTGAGTAACAAGTATGCAGGAACTGAACTAGCGAAGCCGTTGCTCAAGCACGAGCTATACTCAAAGATACCAGTACAATCGCCAGGTGTAGATTGGATCCCACTAATGTGTGTCGTTGTCTTCGTGTTAGCCTACTCCATCGGAGTGGGTCCAATCTCCTGGCTGCTAGTCGCGGAGCTCTTCCCATTAGAGTATAGAAATGTGGGGGGCGCTATTTCGACAAGTTTTAGCTATGCCTGCGCCTTTGTTAGTGTCAAGACATTTGTTGATCTGCAGTACTTAGTGGGTATGCATGGGACATTCTGGCTGTACGCGGTGATCTCTTTTTTCGGTTTATTGTTTATTCTTCTCTTCGTGCCTGAAACACGTGGCCGCGAGTTGGAGGAAATGGAGGCGCGTGACGTTGTGCAAGCTTGAAGAGCTGAACTCAAAGACAGGGACGTTGCGACAGACACAAAGGTATTACGAGTAGTAAATGTCATAAGACTTTTTCCCTAGAGGCGGTGTCTCTAGTCAGTCTCTTCCCTCTTTTTAAGCTTCGCAAACCCGTGGAGTTTTGTCTCAGTTGTACTTATCCAGGTGTTGATACAAATGTTATATTTATGTGCGTTGTAAGAGAGCCGTATAAAGAGAGTGAATAGCACAGAATTTGTTATAGTGTTAATCTAACCGTACATCCGATGATGTATGTTGCGGTAGATATTGTTAGCTTATACGATGGAAATCATGGTTCTTGTTTGAATGTTTTCGATGAACTGGACTTTTCCTACTAAACCGAAAAATTATTTCTGTGCAAAGCTTAGTTCTGACAGGAGACGAATTTCGTTGCGCCTCTTGCCTTAAGCTTGGTGCTCACAGAACGCGAATCTTTTCCACCAACGAATTGTGACGCGACGCGAATAAAATGCGACTTGGAATTGAAACGGAGCGGCGCGAATTTTGTTGCCAGAAGACGTGGATTTTTCTGATTGCAATGCCGAATGCGTGTTCTGTGGGCGCCTAGCTTTACGATGAGGCTGTGTTGCACCGACCAGACGTTCGCGTCGCTTGACTTTTTGCTCTGATCCGAAAAAAAAATCGCGTCAACGGATGATTGCAGGACCAGAAGAAAATCAATTTTAGCCACACTGGCCCCATATCTATCTTGACAATGGTTTCGGTTAGGACGGCGAAACACTGGTTACGGATCGACATTCTTCCAACTGTAGTAGAGGTATGCTTATGTGAACAGTTACTTTAATGTGAATAGGGCAAGTTTTGGGCTAAATGGCAAAATGAAATATATACAGTTTTTTTTTTTTTTTTTTTTTTAATCAAACACAGATTACCTAATTACCTACTTTGGCTAACTGGTAGTTAGCTTTAAGCATTGTCCAAATAGGTGTTGTAAGGTGTATTACGGCGTATAAGGCTTGTTGCAGATTCCTCTTTTCCTCGGGCGCGCTGTAATAAGGCGAATAAGGAAAATGGAGCTCGGCTCTAGTCTCCCTTATGTAGAGCCAATCAGATTGCTTGGTTGGTTCCGCCAGCGGGCCGAGCAAAGGAGCAGTGCCGTCAGTGTTGCCACGGGAAGCAGTTAAGTTCTACTTGTTGGAAGCTAAAGAAGCAACTTTTCTTTAAAAGAACACGTTTTGTTCTGTTACGACTGGTTAATGCTAGATCGAGGATCAATGCTGTCCATCCGTAAATTTAATAGCTTTTTACGATATATCGAGCCTCAAATTAAACTCGTGTACTTAAAGTAGTACTAAGAACTCTTTTTCTGATCTTTAGAAACTCGAAAAGCCTGTATTAGCGTGGAACGCTGCATTCATAAGAACCTCTATGAACTAGGAGTGTGTATTAAGACGTAAACATCACGTATAGCGTTACTCAGCTTATTACACCTATTTGGACAATGCTTTAGACACAGCAAGTGCATGAAAATGGCCAAGTCCACTGTCAACAAACGTTCACATAAGCATACCTCTACTGTACTACCATCCACTTTGCTCATTGGTAACTTGGCAGATTCGAATATGAAGGGCATAATTGGACATATTCCTGTTCAGCTGGAATAGTTTCAGTTAATCCCCCTCACCGTCAGCGCTTGGATCAGACATGGTAAAATAGATCCACAGGTTAGTGAGTGGAAAATCTGTCATCTGTGTCCTATAGGTAATGGAGGTTTTACATATGTCTCAGCAGCAGAAAGTGAAAGTGACCCACTACCCTATGGATTCGACTTTTTACTATGTCTACACAAGTCTTGATTATAAGGATTATAGGCCTAACACCTGGTACACACTGCTGCGATTTCGCACAAAATTCTGCGTCATTTTTCTTTTGTCGCAGTGTCGGATGCGTTGAAATATTTCAACTGATCCGACATGACGCATGCGATTTTTTAGGGAAAGAAAAGAAAAAACAAAGATTAGTTAATTTTCAAGACTAAAAACTGCTCTACCTTGTCTGACTGTAATCCTAGGATGGCTGAATGCAAAACATCTTCTGAATAGATTTTTGTTAACCTGTTTTGAGCAAGATGACATATAGGGTTTGACTGAAAATTTCCTAATAAGTGGGTGGGTATTCAGATCGGTAATCTCCCAGCATCTTCAGAGGTCGTTTCCTCAAGGTCCTTTTCCAGAATAATCTCGACGAAAAAGTTCGTTTTCCTTTTGCGTCTGCGTGGTGGTGGGAACGTTCATGCGATTCTGTAGCATGTTGGAACATCGAAGAAAAAAGTGTGAACCTAGGGTAACAGAAACTAGTCCACTTGGAGCGGTGAACTATAATAAGTCCAAATTTAGTACTTTCTTTACGCCATCTCCCCGACACAGCCTTGAGCAGATGTGCGTGTAAATTTCAAAGGTCGCTGTGAAAAAAATTAAAAGTTCATCTCAGTTAGCATGCCATGCGTTCTTGCATGGAACAACGGTGTTTCGATTTATGGCAAGGGTTGACACTTGTATGGGTTTACCCAGTTGTCCATATTCGCTAAATAAGAGGAAAAACAAAGGAAGTGTCAGCTAGGCCATTGCTGATTGAGTCTATGATATTTGAACTTGATGCACTCTTTACACATCACGTTTGAGCGCTTGCGCACTTGTAATCCTGCCAAGCACCTTAAATGGTAGCACAGGCAATTTGTCTCGTCCTTTTCTGCTAAGATCGCGAAATATGATAGAAAGACCTTACTTTAGACCTTGGATCCTCCTGATCCATCAGTGGCGCGTATGGCGTCGATAAAGCCTCTCGATTCACCACGAAGCTGTTTGGCTGCAGTGATGTCTTCCGATTGTGGAATGAGGGAAATGTTAGCCTGCTTCAATTCCCGGTCATACTACCTCCGAAGTGTGTGCCTTGGTATGCCTGGTCTTCGTTTTCCTTCAGGCTGTCACTGATAAACTTTTGAGAGCAGTCTGTCTTCGGGCATGTGCATAAAAGTGACCCAAATTACACTGTAAAAAGTTTCTCCGTACAAAGATTAAAGTTAACTGCAGTATTTGTTACTCGGATTCATCTTAATACTTATCTCTATTTGGTATTAATTTTGTCTACGTAGAGACAAGAATAATCTGAGTAGCAAATACTGCAGTTAACTTTAATCTTTATACCAGGGACCCATAAATTTCCTACGATTTTTATGGGTCCCTGTTTATACGGAGAAACTTTTTAAAGTGCATGTCCATCTTCTTTTCTTCATAAATTATGTCACTATGGGCTGTCTCGATAGATAGAAGATGATGATAGATATAAAGTATTTTCTATAAATCGGCCTTGGGGGCCACAGAACCGAATTTGCAATTATTGCTAACGAAAATCTTTACATTATCAGTGTCAATACACTCAGTAATGAACAACGTCTCGTTAAAGAGGTTCCGAACTCTGGAATACATCTTATCTGGCGCGTTTTGTAGGCATGGGACATATTCTGAGTACCCTAGTTTGTTCTGGTCGATTTATGACGTTTTGACCGGGGAAAGGGAGGATTTGGGAGTGGAGAGGGTGAGATAACCATGGTCCATGGTTGAACCGAAGTCGGTGCGTACACTGTAAAAATCTCTCGTACTTCGGACTTGAGTAACTATGCATCACCGAAGGAAATTTTTATTCCGAATTCGGAGAGTTAAAACCCGTTAGAGGGCTAAAATGCTAGAATACAAAATACTGCAGACTAAGTTACCTGAACTGTAGTGTTTTATAGTTACAATCTCTGAAAAGGTTGTTCCTTGTCTACTATGGGTAAGAAGAAGAGAGAAAAACAAGAACACATGCCACAGAATCGACACAGGAATGAAGAATAGTCGAAACAGTGGATGTAGACCGAACGGAAAAACTGTCTATAGGCCCTCAAAACCCGTCAATAAACAGATATTTTTTCGCACTGCTACAGTATTCGCCCTACTTTTCGTCATAATGAGTGTTCGTCTTTCCATCATTTCACTCCATTGTTGCCTTTGAAAGATAGTCGGACCCTGGAAGTTCTAAGAAATGATTTCTACGGTCCCTTTCTAGGGAAGAAATTCCTTGGAACTAGTCCATATCCGCTTTCTCATTTTTGGGATACGATCAAACCATTCTTCAAAATCCGATAAGAAAAAAGGAGGCAACAGAAAAGCTATCCTATTATACTTTTCCACGTGGCTTTCTGTCGGTCCCAGAGCTGGTGCCTTAAAGCACTCTGGACATGATTTTAATAATAATAATAATAACAGATTTATTGCCCATCATAATGCACAAACGTAAACCAAGACGGAGTAATTAAATGAGGAAGAAGAAAAAACCAAGAAAGAAAGAAATGAAAGAAAAGAACATTACTTCAACAAAATTTATGGATTTCTGTTGACAGTTGTTCAGCTGATTTCTCACTGTCCTTTAGCTTGTCCTTAGTCGCTGATTAACAGTAAAAGTGTGTCCTATAGTAAACCACGTACATGGCTTACCGGTTGGTCTGATGACTTTATTTGACGCGAAACTTTTCATGCCTGGAGGAAATTACAAATTACTAAACTACATGAGCACACCTTTTGTAACCCTCTTAGCATCCTTTATATATGTAGTTGATACTTCTGACTGCAGGAAAGCACGAATGGACCTGTAGGGGCAGTAAAAAAAACTTCACTTTACATTAATTTTCACATACTTTTTCAAAAAAGAGAAGAAAACTAAAAGAGGAAGAACAAAAAGAAATGAAGATAGAAAGCAAAGAGAAAAACAACAACAAACAGTAGGCTACACTGTAAAAAGTTTCACCAAATAAGGATGCAGTATTTACTACTGGGATTAATCTTATCTCTATTGGGATAAAATTAATCCGAATTAGGGATAATCTTATCTCAATAAAGACAAAATTGATCCCAGTAGCAAATACTGCAAGATTTTTTTTTACAGTGTAGTTGCGTTTTTGATTGCCGTTTCTGATCACAGTTCTTCTTATTTCTCGTTTTCGATCACCTTCCGAGTTCGCAGTTTGCTTAATTGTCGTTTTTGCCGAAACGGAGACCGTGTCAGTTCCCGGTTCTAAAACACCTGCGAGTGAAAGGGCGAACTGTGACGCAGACGCAGTTCCCGGTCCGACCTCGCCTGTTATGAATAAATTAACCCAACAAAATTGAAGTTATGGATAGTGTGTTTGGAAATGGATGATTACAACTTGTATGTTTTGACTACAAGAATGGCTTTTTCACTGTCAAATGTAACTACCCTTTACTGACTTATTTAGATGATTTTATGAATGACGTGCCGGGATGCTTATTTTCCGTTTTTATTCACCTGCGTCATGGAACGGCGAATCCGTCAGGCGAACTGAGTGTAAAAACGGAAATTAAGCTGCAACGGCGAACTCACAGGAGAACTTACACAGGCGATCAAAAACGCAACTAGTAAGTGGGAAACCATGCCGTCTTACCAAAAATCAACCTCGCTCTGTGTTTACTTTAAATACTCTGCCTTATAAGATGGCGGTCACAAAGAAATGACTCACTTACCTACTTAGTACATTGATCAATTGCCGCGGGGATCCTAAAATGAGTGGTGCCCACGGGCAGATCTACTCGGCCTATTTGATACTGCCTACTATAGAGGCTCTTGTCCAAACAAGAGCCTACTCCTCTTTTGTCTGTAAGCACGATTTTTGTGCTTCTGCCCTAACGTCATCCCGATACCATCAGCGACTTTGATGGTTCTTAGTTGCATTTTCGAGGAAATACGATGCGATAGGAAAGATGGTAGAATATTCTTATCAATGTGACATCCCCCATCTCGGTATTTTCTTGTCTGACAAAAAGCTTTTGTTTCCTTCTTTTTGATACGAATGGAAATACTCTTCATGGCAGATGTCGGAGACATTAGTTCGAAGTCATGAAAAATCAATCCTCTAGAAAAAGAGTATCTGCTACTCATTAGTTTTTGCCAAAAGGTGACGTCGCTTTGAACAAGACAAATGTTGTGGCAGGATCCCAAATCGTGGTTTATTTTGACTTAACGTCATACGTCAGTAAGTTTTACCAGGTAATGAACGGTAAGAAATCAATCGTGTACACGAATGCCGAGCAAAGACTGCAGCTTTCGGCAGTCTACCGAATCCCGGTTGAATTGTCAATCGGGCAAAAAGGGTCCAAAGAAAAGATCTACCATGTTTTTTTCGCCCCTGTATCTGTGAATAGATCAACTTGGTCAAGATTATTGTAAGCGCTACCAAATCTAGTTGTCTTCTTACGCTCCAGCGCTTCAGTCGAGTACATCAGCAAGATCTTAAGTAAGACCTCGAATCCGACCGTCTAGTCCGGATTGCGATTGTTTGTCCACCTGAGCCAAAAATTAATATCCTAACTTTGCTCTACTAGTTTTGACCATTCTATTAACTCCTAGCGAGCTTCCTTCTTATTTTTCAGGTCTATGCTGGATTCGACCCAAATTGTAGTTTGTTTGAACGCTTGTAAACTCGCTGTCGATTAGCTATCGCCAGCTATCGGGTTCGGTTCCAGTTCTTAGATGGATTCCGGCACAAGTGTCCATCAAAAACAATACTTCCTGACTCGGCAGTATAAAACTTCTAAACAATCCGATCCGGGAGTTTCTCCTGTCCCTAGATTTCTAAGCCCCTCCCAACCCTCAACCTTGCGGTAAAAAGCAATTTAGGAATCTGTCTTGACTCCTGGCCTACACGCATCAACTTTCATGAAACAAATATCTCAGTTCACTCGCGATGTATCGAGCTAACAGACTGTCTTCCGATGTCGTAGGCGTCCTCATTCTCATTCGGGATCAAAAAAATCGGAACGACAGATCGTACGCATAGAACCAGGTGTTCAGAAACACGGATTCTAAAATGAGAAGTAGCCTGTATGTGCTGATTAGCTATTCTGCGGTTTTAGTTGGCAAAGTTTCAGCGGGACGAAGGGAAGGAAATTGAACTAAATAGGTACCGAATTAAGCTCTAAAGCATCAGAAACATGGAGCAGGAACCTGTCCCGGAACTTTGGTTGATCCGATTTTGGCAGTTTGAGGTACGGAGAACTTTCAGCGCTTCCCAGAATCCAGCTAGGAACTCTGGTCGTAATGACTAGATCCGGACCGTGTGCACGAGGCTTAAAGGACACCTCACCTTATACATGATACCTAGCTCTCCTATGGCGACAAGAACTCAGAAATTGCCGACCTCATAGCCATTGTTTCGTTGTGAACCTTCGAACTTCAGCTATTTAAGCTTCAAAGTCCGCCGACAACTAGGAACTCATGGTATTTGTTGACAAGAAAGTAGAGAAGAACGTCACAAAAGGCCCCGCCTTCCAAAAATACGGTTCGGACAACTATTTTCATAGAAGTTGATTTTTGGTTTGTTTTCGGAGTTTATGATATTTTTTTTTTTTTTACTGTGTTATGTTTCCAGCTATGGCCCTTGGGCTTTATTGGGAATAAACTCATTCATTCATACAAATAGGATATCTAGTTTGGGATCGACTAAAAGCAGGAAAGGAAAGGCAAGAGAAAAGCAGGAAAGAATACTAAAACCAGGAAGGGCAAACTAAAACGAGGAAAGAATGACCGAGAATCGAGGATTCAAAAAACTGGCAAGCCTTTCCTCTGTTTAGTATCCCGTGAGGGGTCGGCAACTTCCATTTGTTAAAGATCACCTTTTCCTCCTTTTAGTATTCGAAAAAACTGGGAAGCCTTACCTCTGTTTAGTATCCCGTGAGGGTCGGCAGCTTCCATTTGTTAAAGTTCACCTTTTCCTCCTTTTAGTATTAGAAAAAACTGGCAAGCCTTTCCTACTATCCCGTGAGGGACTAAAGGAGGAAAAGGTGAGCTTTTACAAGCGTAAGTTGCCCACACCTCACGAGATACTAAACACAGGAAAAGCACGGCACAGCTTGCCAGTCTTTTCTAATACTAAAAGGCAAACTTTTACAAATGTTAGTTGCTGACCCCTCACGGGATACTAAACAGAGGAAAGGCTTACAAGTTTTTTAGAATACCTAATTTCTTTCCTCGTTTTGGTACTCTCCGTGACAAGCTACTAAAAACAGGAAAGAAATGGTGGACTTGAATATCTTAGTTGCCGACCCCTCGCTGGACTCATGATCGCCTACCGACAAGATACTAAAAGGAAGAAAAGGTGAACTTTTACAAATGTAAGTTGCCGACCCCTCACGAGAAAACTAAACTGAGGAAAAGCACGGCACAGGGTGCCAGTATTTTCAAATACTAAAAGGAGGAAAGGTGAACTGTTACAAATATAAGTTTCCGACCCCTCATGGGATATTAAACAGAGGAAAGGCTTGCCAGTTTTTCGGATCCTTGATTCCTGGTAGTTCTTCCCTCGTTTTAGTTTGCCCTTCCTGGTTTTAGTATTCTTTCCTACTTTTCTCTTGCCTTTCCTTTCCCGCTTTTAGTCGATCCCATCTAGTTTCAGCATTTCTTACATCGACCCTGATCATATAGGGGAAACGACTTTTCTACCTTCCAAGTTTCAACCCAATAGATCCACTCATTAGGACCCTAGACGTAACACACGATTTCCGGTACCCCTTTCCAACTCCCCCTACCGCGACCGAATTAGGTTTGGACTCTTAAATGATCGTATTTTCAATTTATTTTTCAATTTATTTGATAATAAAGCAAAAGATATCTCTTGTAGGCAGAGCCCAAATACGATGTTTCTTTAGTCATAAACAAAGATAAAATAAGTTGTCAACAGAAAAAATAATAACACGGCAGAAAAATGCTACAGATCAGTAAACTGCTTTACGAAGCTCGGCACAAAGCTTCTACTGTGACGCATAGTGTTACAGTAGATTGGGGTCAGTTTGGGAACCTTGAAGCATGTTCTCTTACCACTTCTCTTTCACTTTAATCTGAGTATTTTTTTTTTAACTCCTGGTAACCCCTCCCCACACCCACCGTGGTCGGATCCGGGCTGAACCCTAACGTATGTCATCTAGGGCAGTGGTTCCCAACCGGGGGTACGCGAAACCCTTGTAAGTGGTAGCGAAGGAACCAACATTTATTTAGTCTGTAGCTTCAAAATCTCGCCTCACTCATTTTTTATGGCACTTGCCCTTCGGCCAAGTGCCGCATAGCGATTGTAATTTCTGTCCGTCAGTCGGTCTGTCGGTCCTGGTTTTGCTAGTTCGGGCACTTCCAGATAAACTTGGACGATGAAACTTGGCAGAAGTATCAGGGACCAGACCAGATTAAATTAGAAATAGTCGTTTCTCCGATCCGACCATCTGGAGGGGAGTGGAGGGAGGGGGAATCCGGAAAAATTAGGAAAAATGAGATATTTTTAGCTTACGAACGGGTGATCGGATCTTAATGAAACTTGATACATGGAACGAACTCATGTCTCAGATGTTCCATTTTAAATCCAGACCGGATCCGGTGACACTGGGGGGAGTTGGAGGGGCAAACCGGAAATCTTGAGAAACGCTTAGAGTGGAGGGATCAGGATGAAACTTGGTGGGAAGAACAAGCACAAGTCCTAGATACGTCATTGACATAACCGGAACGGATCCTTCTTGTGGTTCCGCGAGTTCGTTGCTTCCTGATGTGCTAGGACGGTGAAAATTGGCAGGCATGTCAAGAACCCGGCCAGATTAAATAGGAAATAGTCACTTCCCCGATCCGACCATCTGGGGGGTGGGGTGGAGGGAGGGTGAAGCCAAAATTTGAGCTATTTTTAGCTTGCGAACGGGTGATCGGATCTTGATGAAAGTTGATATTTAGGATGACCTCGTGTCTCAGACATCTCACTTTAAATCCGGGCCGGATCTGATGACACTGGGGGGAGTTGGAGGAGGGAACCGGAAATTTTGAGAAACGCTTAGAGTGGAGGGATCGGGATTAAACTTGGTGGGAAAAACAAGCACAAGTCCTAGGCACGTCATTGACATAACCGGACCGGATCAGGGCACTGTGGGGGAGTTGGGGTGGGGGTCCGGATTTCTAGCGATCCCGTGAGTTCGGCATACTTTCTGATGTCCTAGGGCGATGAAACTTGGCAGGTATGCCAGGGATCCGAACAGATTGACTTGAGAACAGCCGTTTCCCCGACCCGACCATCGTGGGGGGGGGAGTGGGTGGATGGGGAGTCCAGAATCTAGTGGCGTGCATAACTTTTGAACGGGTGATCGGATTTAAGTAAGTAAGTAATTTATTTATAACCCGCCGTTTTCAGAAAGCAGAGTAAATGAAGAAAGTAAATAAAACACATAAACATACAAAAAAAATTTGAATGAAACTTGTCTGGTGAGCTATTGCCTCGGACGTTCAGTGTCACGTCCGGGTCGGGTCCGATACCTGTGGGGATGGGGGAGGGGGGAACTCAAGAAACTCTAAAAGCAGAGGGATTGGGACGGAGCTTAATGATGGAACAAGCATTAGGCCTATTTGAAATTGACGGAGCCAGATGGTTTCGGGGCTCTGTGGGGGGAGTTGGGGGGGGGGGTCCTGGAATTCCGGTAGTCGTGAGTTAGAATAGTTCCAGATGTAAGACGACAACGAAACTTTGCAGGCATATTAGCGACCTGAATTATCTTGGCTTAAGAACCTGACACAACATACCCCCGGAAACTTCCGTTCCTAGATCCGAGCATTTTTTGGGGAGCAAGAGAAGAGAAATATGGAAATTGACTTCTATAAATTGCGAACGAGTGGTCTGATTCGAGTGAAACTTCATGGGTGATACGAATCGATGGCCTCGACATGTAAAACATGCGACCACGATTAGGGGATTTGGGGGGGGGGGGACTTTTGCACAAAAACCAAACGGATGGACCGAATGAGATGCAAACTCGACATTGCGAGTTTATGCGGCCTATATTTGTTATTTGGTGTCCGGGCCGGATTCAGCCAAGGTAGGGGGGGGGGGGGGTACTGGAAACTTTCAAATAGGCTATGCTCCAATTTCAGTAAAACTTGATGGACAGGAACAGGGAATTAAGAGATTGGGCCCGAACCGGATCCGACAACGTTGGTGGGAGGGGGGGGGGGGTACCGGAACTTTCCAAAAATGCTCAGATTCGAGTGAAACTTGATAGATGGTATAAAAGAAGATGCTTTAGGTGGTCGATTTTTTTTATTCCGAACCAGATTCGGCCACGGTAGGTGGAGATAGAGGGAGTATCGGAAATCGTGTCGCACGTCTAGGAATCAAACAAATGGATTTATTGGGATGTAAGTTTGAACAGTCATGTGCATTTGCTACAGATAATCGAGACGATGCCGGAACTGCTCAGAAATGAGTGAAACTAAATATCCTATTTCTATTTCCGAACCGTATTTTTGGATGGCGGTGTATTTTGTGACGTTCTCATCTACTTTCTTGTACAGCCTACTCGTACAAGTGCCATATGAGCTCGTAGCTCTTGTTATTCCCAACAGCTTTTATTGACCATAACATGACAATCAAATGTCGTCTAATAAAATAGAGCCACGGAACAGTTTTGATGAATGTCCTCCTGTTTACGGCTTGGGACGACGCAATTTCAGACGCTCGGTTTCTTCGGAGAACTACAAAGAAGTGTCAGGCAAATTTAAATTATGAGGTTCCAGATAACCCACACCGTTCCAGTGCGGATAAAACGGATTTCATGGTATCCCCGCGAGTGCTCTGGGCACCAGGCGAACCCTGTAAAGATGTATTTTCACCACCAAATGAGGAAGCTACTCTGTTCGTTGAGGGATGTTCGAGGAAGAGGAGGTCTGATCCTAAGTGAGTTAAATTTCAGTAACAAACATGTTTTTGGTTAATGCAAGGTGTCATTATCACTCATGTTTGATAGTGCAAAACGGATACGTCAGCTGAATTTTACTAGATTTAGAGAGATAGAATTAGTAGCCTACTGTTTTAATGCTTACAAGGACTAGAAAAGCGCTGGATAAAAAAAAGAAGACAAATTCCTGCAGGCACAACTCCAGCAGAAAGGTTGGGACGGGGGTGCTCACTTAATTGTTTACGGGTTGAATTTTAGGGGCTGGCCAAATACTGGACAAGGCGTTTGATTTTGAACCTACGGCGCAGCTCTGTAAGACTACTAGCACAAGCCTCAGCTGGCCGTTTAGTATGACGGCTTTTGCCCTACCATCATGAACAGTACGAGAATAGCTTTGCCTCTCTTAAGGACCGTTCAAGCTTACGTTTAAGGCGCAGAATTGGCCATATACCTGTTCAGCGCTTTCAAGCGGACTAGTTTCTGGGAATCCCCCTATGCCTCACCATCAGCACTTGGATCAGACATGGTAAAGTAGATCCACAGGTTAGTGAGTGGAAAATCTGTCATGAGGTTTTGCATATGTTTCAGCAGTAGAAGTGATCCATTCCCCTATGCGATTAGACTTTTTACTATGTCTACTTATGAAGCTCACAACACTTGTGTAGACATTGTAAAAAGTCGCATCCATAGGGTAGTGGGTCACTCTGCTGCTCAAACACATGCAAAACCTCCATTACCTGGGACACAGATGACAAGTTTTCCACTCGCTACCTGTAGATCTAATTTACTATGTCTGATCCAAGTGCTGGCGGTGAGGCATAGGGGGATTTACAGAAACTAGTCCGCTTGAAAGCCATTTTTTGAATTATTCTTGCTATCCGCGAATATCTGTGGTGAAACTTTCATCCCGCCAGGCTTGCTGTGGTAAAAATGAATAGGAACGGGTTCTATTATGTGTGTTAAAAGTTATACGTGACCAATAACAGCTTGCGTTTCCATCACGTGACAGTCAAGGAAGAAAGAGAGAAACGGATAAGGAGAGATATTTGTAATTATAATTGAAACTAAATGAGCTCTTTGAATGGAACGTCAATGATACTAAACTGTACAGCTAATCGCGTTTTGACAACTACAAGCTTTTACCTTATCTGAAGTAATTACAACAATCCTGCTAGGCTCAAAACTAAATGAATAAATTTACATTGTTCCAACAGACACAGCAACAGTTATTATATTGAATTTGCAACAACCGGTCAAGGCTGTTCTAAAATTCCACATTTCAGGATGTTCAGTGCAAAGATCTCATTATCTTTGGTTCAGTGTCCCTAAAGTCATCAAAGGTTAGGTTCTCTTGGGATTCTTAGTCAGGCTCCAGGCTCAGTGTGGTTAGTTAGCGCATAAGTGGGCGTCCAACTTGATTTTGAAGTTGAACGGGAGAGGAGGATAAGGCTTTCAATGCGAAGTATTTTTATTCACGTTACAACACAAGTGTGAACGGTCCTTTACGTGAAGCGTTATAGCAGTGGTTCCCAGCCTTTTCCGTATCGCGTCTTCCCTAATCAAGGTACGCGGAATCTGAATGACAGTATCACTTGCAATCGAACCTTCTTGAAACAGTATTCTTCGACACAGGAACAGATTTTACGGCAGTAGGCTAGATGTTTGGGAATCACTATTATTTCAGTAACTTTCACTAGGGCTTGTAATGAAAGCCGTAGCGCACTGCCTGGGAATCTCCCTCTCCCCAAAGTGGTTTTTCAGACGGTTAAAAAGAAACGAGTCTGCGCGAAGCGCCGCTCGAATAAACAGTTGTTTTTTAAACAGTCGATAAAAATGACTGGCCAGTCAGTAAAATATCTTGCACCCCAAAAAATCAATTTTAGGCTTTCGGCAATCAAAATGAGTGAGGCGAGATTTTGAAGCTACACACTAAACCGATTTTTGGTACCTTCGCGTACCCCTTTGGGTACGCGGACCCCGGTTAGGAACCACTGCGTTATAGTATCGGTAATAACGAAATATGGCTGTTGCTTTAATGTCTATGTTTATTTAATGTTTACCTTTATTGCTTATTTTAGTTATTGATCTAGTTTATGTGCAGTTTCTGCATAACCATAATTGCTTACCGGCTGTGACCAGCTTCGATCGATAATCAATTAATCATTAATAAAACAGCGCCGAATATTTGATATCCGAAATACGGAACTCGCCTGACCCTCCCGTGCCTAGAGGGGTGTAGGTCTATATTGTTTGTTTTTGCTTGGCAGTAATTTCGTTTTCTAGGCATACAGTAAACCAAAGTTAGTCATCAGAAAAGCTTTCCTTTCATCTCTGCAAAGTGGAAAAAAACAGCCAAGCTGTTCCAGACGATATAACGCGCGGAATTTAATCTCTTCCCTCAATCGTTCACCAGTTTATTTTTTCCCCAGGCACTTGCAATTTAGCTCCATGGCCGCTGGAAGGGCGATGGGTTATCCGATCAGAAAATAAAGATGTACGTGACAAGAATCGTCTTGTGAAATGAACTCTATCATGATTCCTACACTGTAAAAAGTTTCTGCGTATAAGGATTAAAGTTAGCTGCAGTATTTGCTACTCGGATTATTCTTATCCCTACGCCTTTTCGTCGTCGTTTCGTCGTCGATTTTTCGTCAAAACAGTTGATTTTTTCATGAAAACAGTCAGTTTTTCTGAAAATTGGACTATTTTTCGTCAAAATAGTCGGTTTTTCTGAAAATCAGTGGATTTTTATGGCACTTGAGCTTACTCAAGTGCCATATAGCGATTGTAATTTCTGTCCGTCAGTCGGTCTGTCGGTCTGTCGGTCTGTCGGTCCCGGTTTTGCTAGTTCGGGCACTTCCAGATAAGCTAGGACGATGAAACTTGGCAAGCATATCAGGAACTGGACCAGATTAAATTAAAAATTGTCGCTTCCTCGATCCGACCATCTGGAGGGGAGTGGAGGGAGGGGGAATCCGGAAAAAATAGGAAAAATTAGATATTTTTAGCTTACGAACGGGTGATCGGATCTTAATGAAACTTAATACATGGAAGGACTTCGTGTCTCAGACCCTCCATTTTAAATCCAGACCGGATCCGGTGACACTGGGGGGAGTTAGAGGGGGAAACCGGAAATCTTGGAAAACACTTAGAGTGGAGGGATCCGAATGAAACTTGGTGGAAAGTACAAGCAAAAGTCCTAGATACGTGACTGATATAACCGGAACGGATCCGCTCACTTTGGGGGAGTTGGAGGGGTGGGGGGGGGGGGAGAAGTCCGAATTTGTAGTGATCCCGCGAGTTCCGTGCTTCCTGATGTGCTGGGACGATGGAAATTGACAGGCATGTCTGGGACCCGACCAGCTTAAATAGGAAATCATCAATTCCCCGATTCGACCATCTGGGGGGGGGGAGTGGAGGGAGGGTGAAGCCAAAATTTGAGGTATTTTTAGCTTGCGAACGGGTGATCGGATCTTGATGAAAATTGATATTTAGGATGACCTCGTGTCTCAGACACCTCACTTTAAATCCGGGCCGGATCCGATGACACTGGGGGGGAGTTGGAGGAGGTAACCGGAAATTTTGAGAAACGCTTAAAGTTGAGGGATCGGGATGAAACTTGGTGGGAAAAACAAGTACAGGTCCTAGACACGTCATTGACATAACCGGACCGGATCCGATGACACTGGGGGGAGTTGGAGGAGGGAACCGGAAATTTTGAGAAACGCTTAAAGTGGAGGGATCGGGATGAAACTTGGTGGGAAAAACAAGCACAGGTCCTCGACACGTCATTGACATAACCGGACCGGATCAGGGCACTGTGGGGGAGTTGGGGTGGGGGTCCGGATTTCTAGCGATCCCGCGAGTTCGGCATACTTCCTGATGTCCTAGGGCGATGAAACTTGGCAGGTATGTCAGGGATCCAAACAGATTGACTTGAGAACAGCCGTTTCCCCGAACCGACCATCGTGGGGGGAGTGGGTGGATGGGGAGTCCGGAATCTAGTGGCGTGCATAACTTTTGAACGGGTGATCGGATTTGAATGAAACTTGTCTGGTGAGCTATCGCCTCGGACGTTCAGTGTCACGTCCGAGTCGGGTCCGATACCTGTGGGGATGGGGGGGGGGGAACTCAAGAAACTCTAAAATATTCTTTGAGCCCAAGCTGACTTTGAAACATTTATTCAAACAATGTTTACACGGATACGTCAGCTCTGATTTTTCATCAGCGATATTTCGGCCCTTCTTGGCAAGGGTCCTCGTCAGGCTGTCAATCTTCTTGTTCAACTTCGGGGAAGGAAACAAACCTGTAACAAATAACTGAAGCTTCTACCGACTATAAATATCTTATTAAGGTAAATTATCTTCAAGTACCAGTATAATGAAAAAACTAGTCCTGAGGTTTAATTTTTGACAACGACGCTGTTTTTGCTGCATGATTGGGGCGATGACAGGAAAGGGTTTTTTCTGCATTTTGATCAACTTCGGTTTTTTCATTAATAAGGGGCTGAAAACTTAAATATTATTGTATTAATGACCTCGTTCTACGTTTCTATTATGAGTACTTGCCTGAATCTATTACTTTGAATAATCACTGCACGGAAAAACTAGTGCTGAGATTTAATTTTTGACACGGCTGCTGTTTTTGCTGCACGATTGGGGCGACGGCAGGAAATATTTTTTTCTGCATTTTGATCGACTTCGGTTTTGTTGTTAATAAGGGACTGAGGCTTAAATTTTCTTCCCTTAATAACCCCGTTCCACGTTTCCGGTAAAGAGTACTCGCCTGTATCTCGGTTAATGCCTGTTCGGTTTTTCTTTATCTCAACGGCTTCTCGAATGGTTTGATGGAGTCCGGTACACGTTGCAAGAATTTGGGCTTTTTCAAAATGTACTGAATGGGATGGGTTTTCGAAAATATGTTCTGCAAGTGCAGATTTGAAAGTATAGTTATGACGGTGTCCGTTGGAGAGGGCGTGGTCAATTTCTTGCTCATGCTCTGCAAGTCGTTTTCCGAAAGTTCTCTCTGTCCTTCCTACGTAACGCTTTCCGCAATCACAAGGTATTGAATAAATGCCTCTTTGGTACTGATTTGGGACTATCTTTTCCGGAGTTTAGGTAAGACAGCAAAGTATTTTGGGTTCTGTGAAAGACTTGGATGTTGTATTTTTTCAAACTTTTGGACAATTTTTCGGTTACTCCGCGGACGTACGGAAGGTAAACGCGGGCATTTTTTTCTTCTACCTCACCATTACTAGTAAAACTTACAGGATCTTTGGGGGATGAATGCAGCTTCAGTCGTCTTCTGATGATCTGTTCAACCAGTTGAATGGGGTATTTGTTTCCAAACAGGACGTCCCGAATGTGGCAAAGTTCGTCATCTAGGAGATTTTTGTCGCAAATTTTGATGGCTCGGTCGACTAGTGAGATAACTACTCCGCGTTTCACATATTCTGGCTGGTAAGAATCATATGGAAGGTATCGATCGTTGTGGGTGGGTTTTCTGTAGACTGAGCAGACAAAACTTCCTTCACTGTTAGCAATCAAAACATCTAGGTACGGCAGCTTCTGTGCATCATTTTCAAATTCAATCGTGAACTGGATAGTCGGTTGAATTGAGTTTAAAGTGTCAACGAAACTCACAATGTCTGTTTTTTGGCCTTCCCATGCTGTGAAACCATCATCAACATAACGTTTGTAGAAACTTGGAACCATCGGCGCGATACTGAAAGCGATTTCTTCAATTTTCCTTAGCGTTAATTCGGCGAGTCCCTGCGAAATAGAGCTCCCCATCGCTGCTCCTTCATGCTGCCAGTAGAATTGCCCCATGTAGATGAAATATGTTGATTCCCAAACAAGTTTAAAACAATCTAGTATTTGGCTTACAGTTAGGGGGGTTTTGTCTGACAGTTCGGGATAGTTTTCTAGTGCTTCTTTTAGGGCATCTAGGGTGAAATCTTTCCTGAGACTGGTGAACAAAGATACAGCATCAATGCTTGCTTTTTGCGTTTCTTTGGTGACAGGGTATTTTCTTAACTCTTGGACAAAATCAATCGAATTTTTGATGTAATGCGGCCCTGAATCTAGGAGTGGCCTTATTAACGAAGCTAGAAATCTGTCTAATTTTTTAGTTGGGGCTCGAACGTTTGCTACTATTGGGCGAAGGGGTCTACCTGTTTTGTGCACTTTAACTACTCCATAGAAACGCGGTGCTACCGGCCCGGTTACTTTTAGGAACTGTTTCTGGGATTTTGAAATAGGGAGACTTTCTACGAGGTTTCTTACTTTTTTGTCAATGGATGGGGTTGGATCACTTGGTATTGGGGTGTAGACATCTTTGTCTGCTAGGAGGTTTCGAATTTTCGTGTCGTACTCGTTCTGGTCAAGGACTACAATGGCGTTACCTTTGTCAGCTTTTGTGGTGATAAGAGATCCGTCTTTCCTTAGGCTCTTCAAGGCTTGCAATTCTTCTTTCGGGAGGTTCGGTTCTGGAGGGATGTTGATTCGGGACTGTAGCAAGTGGGCTGCATCTACTCTTGCTTTTTCAAAATCATCTACTTTTGCATCTTCATGGAAAAGACCTGTCTCAAAACTTGCTACAAATTCTTCTACTGGTGGTTCACGGGGCGCGATGTTGAATTTACATCCATGGGACAATGCATTAATTTGTGTTGGAGATAAAGTTTTGGAGCTAAAATTCGACCATCTCAAAGAAACCCTCATGGAAAATGTTGATGATCATGACAGGCCAAAAATCGAAAAAGTAATCTCTGCTAGATTTGAAAATTCCTGTTGGAAACACCGCGAAAAGCTGCGGAAAAAATATTCTCGACTTCAAAACAAAAACTACAGTAAAACCCAGATTTACAGTCCGAAAGTTCTCCCTGGACCTTCCGTACTAAATTTTAGCTCCAAAACTTTATCTCCAACACAAATTAATGCATTGTCCCATGGATGTAAATTCAACATCGCGCCCCGTGAACCACCAGTAGAAGAATTTGTAGCAAGTTTTGAGACAGGTCTTTTCCATGAAGATGCAAAAGTAGATGATTTTGAAAAAGCAAGAGTAGATGCAGCCCACTTGCTACAGTCCCGAATCAACATCCCTCCAGAACCGAACCTCCCGAAAGAAGAATTGCAAGCCTTGAAGAGCCTAAGGAAAGACGGATCTCTTATCACCACAAAAGCTGACAAAGGTAACGCCATTGTAGTCCTTGACCAGAACGAGTACGACACGAAAATTCGAAACCTCCTAGCAGACAAAGATGTCTACACCCCAATACCAAGTGATCCAACCCCATCCATTGACAAAAAAGTAAGAAACCTCGTAGAAAGTCTCCCTATTTCAAAATCCCAGAAACAGTTCCTAAAAGTAACCGGGCCGGTAGCACCGCGTTTCTATGGAGTAGTTAAAGTGCACAAAACAGGTAGACCCCTTCGCCCAATAGTAGCAAACGTTCGAGCCCCAACTAAAAAATTAGACAGATTTCTAGCTTCGTTAATAAGGCCACTCCTAGATTCAGGGCCGCATTACATCAAAAATTCGATTGATTTTGTCCAAGAGTTAAGAAAATACCCTGTCACCAAAGAAACGCAAAAAGCAAGCATTGATGCTGTATCTTTGTTCACCAGTCTCAGGAAAGATTTCACCCTAGATGCCCTAAAAGAAGCACTAGAAAACTATCCCGAACTGTCAGACAAAACCCCCCTAACTGTAAGCCAAATACTAGATTGTTTTAAACTTGTTTGGGAATCAACATATTTCATCTACATGGGGCAATTCTACTGGCAGCATGAAGGAGCAGCGATGGGGAGCTCTATTTCGCAGGGACTCGCCGAATTAACGCTAAGGAAAATTGAAGAAATCGCTTTCAGTATCGCGCCGATGGTTCCAAGTTTCTACAAACGTTATGTTGATGATGGTTTCACAGCATGGGAAGGCCAAAAAACAGACATTGTGAGTTTCGTTGACACTTTAAACTCAATTCAACCGACTATCCAGTTCACGATTGAATTTGAAAATGATGCACAGAAGCTGCCGTACCTAGATGTTTTGATTGCTAACAGTGAAGGAAGTTTTGTCTGCTCAGTCTACAGAAAACCCACCCACAACGATCGATACCTTCCATATGATTCTTACCAGCCAGAATATGTGAAACGCGGAGTAGTTATCTCACTAGTCGACCGAGCCATCAAAATTTGCGACAAAAATCTCCTAGATGACGAACTTTGCCACATTCGGGACGTCCTGTTTGGAAACAAATACCCCATTCAACTGGTTGAACAGATCATCAGAAGACGACTGAAGCTGCATTCATCCCCCAAAGATCCTGTAAGTTTTACTAGTAATGGTGAGGTAGAAGAAAAAAATGCCCGCGTTTACCTTCCGTACGTCCGCGGAGTAACCGAAAAATTGTCCAAAAGTTTGAAAAAATACAACATCCAAGTCTTTCACAGAACCCAAAATACTTTGCTGTCTTACCTAAACTCCGGAAAAGATAGTCCCAAATCAGTACCAAAGAGGCATTTATTCAATACCTTGTGATTGCGGAAAGCGTTACGTAGGAAGGACAGAGAGAACTTTCGGAAAACGACTTGCAGAGCATGAGCAAGAAATTGACCACGCCCTCTCCAACGGACACCGTCATAACTATACTTTCAAATCTGCACTTGCAGAACATATTTTCGAAAACCCAACCCATTCAGTACATTTTGAAAAAGCCCAAATTCTTGCAACGTGTACCGGACTCCATCAAACCATTCGAGAAGCCGTTGAGATAAAGAAAAACCGAACAGGCATTAACCGAGATACAGGCGAGTACTCTTTACCGGAAACGTGGAACGGGGTTATTAAGGGAAGAAAATTTAAGCCTCAGTCCCTTATTAACAACAAAACCGAAGTCGATCAAAATGCAGAAAAAAATATTTCCTGCCGTCGCCCCAATCGTGCAGCAAAAACAGCAGCCGTGTCAAAAATTAAATCTCAGCACTAGTTTTTCCGTGCAGTGATTATTCAAAGTAATAGATTCAGGCAAGTACTCATAATAGAAACGTAGAACGAGGTCATTAATACAATAATATTTAAGTTTTCAGCCCCTTATTAATGAAAAAAACCGAAGTTGATCAAAATGCAGAAAAAACCCTTTCCTGTCATCGCCCCAATCATGCAGCAAAAACAGCGTCGTTGTCAAAAATTAAACCTCAGGACTAGTTTTTTCATTATACTGGTACTTGAAGATAATTTACCTTAATAAGATATTTATAGTCGGTAGAAGCTTCAGTTATTTGTTACAGGTTTGTTTCCTTCCCCGAAGTTGAACAAGAAGATTGACAGCCTGACGAGGACCCTTGCCAAGAAGGGCCGAAATATCGCTGATGAAAAATCAGAGCTGACGTATCCGTGTAAACATTGTTTGAATAAACTCTAAAAGTAGAGGGATTGGGACGAAACTTAATGGATGGAACAAGCATTAGGCCTAGATGAAATTGACGGAGCCAGATGGTTTCGGGGCTCTGTGGGGGGAGTTGGAGGGGGTTTCCTGGAATTCCGGTAGTCGTGAGTTAGAATAGTTCCAGATGTAAAACGACAACGAAACTTTGCAGGCATATTAGTGACCCGAATTATCTTGACTTAAAAACCTGACACAACATACCCCCGGAAACTTCCGTTCCTAGATCCGAGCATTTTTGGGGGAGCAAGAGAAGAGAAATATGGACTTCTATAAATTGCGAACGAGTGGTCTGATTCGAGTGAAACTTCATGGGTGATACGAATCGATGGCCTCGACATGTAAAACATGCGTTCGAACCATATGCGACCACGATTAGGGGAATTGGGGGTGGGGGGACTTTTGACATGCACAAAAACCAAACGGATGGACCGAATGAGATGCAATTCGACAGTGCCGAGTTTATGCGGCCTAGATTTGTTATTTGGCGTCTGGGCCGGATTCGGCCAAGGTAGGGGGGGGGGGGTACTGGAAACTTGCAGATAGGCTATGCTCCAATTTCAGTCAAACTTGATGAGGGAATTAAGAGATTGGGCCCGAACCGGCTCCGACAACGTTGGTGGGAAGGGGGGGGGGGGGTACCGGAACTTTCCAAAAATGCTCAGATTCGAGTGAAACTTGGAAGATGGTATAAACGAAGTTGCTTTAGGTGGTCGATTTTTTTTTATTCCGAACCAGATTCGGCCACGGTAGGTGGAAATAGAGTGAGTACCGGAAATCGTGTAGCACGTCTAGGGTTCAAACAAATGGATTTATTGGGATGAAAGTTTGAACAGTCATGTGCATTTGCAATCGAGACGATGCCGGAACTGCTCAGAAAGGAGTGAAACTAAATATCCTATTTCTATTTCCGAACCGCCTTTTTGGATGGCGGGTGTATTTTGTGACGTTTTCATCTACTTTCTTGTACAGCCTACTCGTACAAGTGCCATATGAGCTCGTAGCTCTTGTTCTGAATATCAGTCGATTTTGTTCAAAACTGTCGCTTTTATGGCACTTGAGCTTACTCAAGTGCCATATAGCGATTGTAATTTCTGTCCGTCAGTCGGTCTGTCGGTCTGTCGGTCCCGGTTTTGCTAGTTCGGGCACTTCCAGATAAGGCTGATATAACCGGAACGGGTCCGCTCACTTTGGGGGAGTTGGGGGGGGGGGGGGGGGAGAAGTCCGAATTTGTAGTGATCCCGCGAGTTCCGTGCTTCCTGATGTGCTGAGACGATGGAAATTGACAGGCATCTCTGGGACCCGACCAGATTAAATAGGAAATCGTCGATTCCCCGATTCGACCATCTGGGGGGGGGGGGAGTGGAGGGAGGGGGAAGCCAAAATTTGAGGTATTTTTATCTTGCGAACGAGTCATCGGATCTTGATGAAATTTTATATTTAGGATGACCTCGTGTCTCAGACGTCCCACTATAGATCCGGACCGGATCCGATGACACTGGGGGGAGTTGGAGGAGGGAACCGGAAATCTTGAGAAACGCCTAGAGTGGAGGGATCGGGATGAAACTTGGTGGGAAGAACAAGCACAAGTCCTAGATACGTCATTGATATAAGCGGACCAGATCTAGGCACTCTGGGGGAGTTGGGGGGGGGGTCCGGATTTCTAGCGATCCCGCGAGTTCGGCATACTTCCTGATGTGCTAGGGCGATGAAACTTGGCAGGTATGTCAGGGACCCGAACAGGTTCACTTGAGAACAGCCGTTTCCCCAATCCGACCATACTGGGGGGAGTGGATGGATGGGGAGTCCGGAATCTAGTGGCGTGTATAACTTTTGAACGGGTGATCGGATCTTGATGAAATTTTATATTTAGGATGACCTCGTGTCTCAGACATCCCACTTTAAATCCGGGTGGATCCGATGACACTGGGGGGATTGGAGGAGGGAACCGGAAATTTTGAGAAACGCTTAAAGTGGAGGGATCGGGATGAAACTTGGTGGGAAAAACAAGCACAGGTCCTAGACACGTCATTGACATAACCGGACCGGATCAGGGCACTGTGGGGGAGTTGGGGTGGGGGTCCGGATTTCTAGCGATCCCGCGAGTTCGGCATACTTCCTGGTGTCCTAGGGCGATGAAACTTGGCAGGTATGTCAGGGATCCCGAACATATTGACTTGAGAACAGCCGTTTCCCCGACCCGACCATCGTGGGGGGAGTGGGTGGATGGGGAGTCCGGAATCTAGTGGCGTGCATAACTTTTGAACGGGTGATCGGATTTGAATGAAATTTGTCTGGTGAGCTATCGCCTCGGACGTTCCCCGATTCGACCATCTGGGGGGGGGGAGTGGAGGGAGGGTGAAGCCAAAATTTGAGGTATTTTTAGCTTGCGAACGGGTGATCGGATCTTGATGAAAATTGATATTTAGGATGACCTCGTGTCTCAGACACCTCACTTTAAATCCGGGCCGGATCCGATGACACTGGGGGGAGTTGGAGGAGGGAACCGGAAATTTTGAGAAACGCTTAAAGTGGAGGGATCGGGATGAAACTTGGTGGGAAAAACAAGCACAGGTCCTAGAAACGTCATTGACATAACCGGACCGGATCAGGGCACTGTGGGGGAGTTGGGGTGGGGAACCGGAAATTTTGAGAAACGCTTAAAGTGGAGGGATCGGGATGAAACTTGGTGGGAAAAACAAGCACAGGTCCTAGACACGTCATTGACATAACCGGACCGGATCAGGGCACTGTGGGGGAGTTGGGGTGGGGGTCCGGATTTCTAGCGATCCCGCGAGTTCGGCATACTTCCTGGTGTCCTAGGGCGATGAAACTTGGCAGGTATGTCAGGGATCCGAACATATTGACTTGAGAACAGCCGTTTCCCCGACCCGACCATCGTGGGGGGAGTGGGTGGATGGGGAGTCCGGAATCTAGTGGCGTGCATAACTTTTGAACGGGTGATCGGATTTGAATGAAATTTGTCTGGTGAGCTATCGCCTCGGACGTTCAGTGTCACGTCCGGGTCGGGTCCGATACCTGTGGGGATGGAGGGGGGGGGGGAACTCGAGAAACTCTAAAAGCAGAGGGATTGGGACGAAACTTAATGGATGGAACAAGCATTAGGCCTAGATGAAATTGACGGAGCCAGATGGTTTCGGGGCTCTGTGGGGGGAGTTGGAGGGGTTTCCTGGAATTCCGGTAGTCGTGAGTTAGAATAGTTCCAGATGTAAAACGACAACGAAACTTTGCAGGCATATTAGCGACCCGAATTATCTTGACTTAAGAACCTGACACAACATACCCCCGGAAACTTCCGTTCCTGGATCCGAGCATTTTTTGGGGAGCACGAGAAGAGAAATATGGAAATTGACTTCTATAAATTGCAAACGAGTGGTCTGATTCGAGTGAAACTTTATGGGTGATACGAACCGATGGCCTCGACATGTAAAACATGCGTTCGAACCATATGCGACCACAATTAGGGGAATTGGGGGTGGGGGGACTTTTGACATGCACAAAAACCAAACGGATGGACCGAATGAGATGCAAATTCGACAGTGCCGAGTTTATGCGGCCTAGATTTGTTATTTGGCGTCCGGGCCGAATTCCGCCAAGGTAGGGGGGGGGGGGGTACTGGAAACTTGCAGATAGGCTAAGCTCCAATTTCAGTAAAACTTGATGGACAGGAACAGGGAATTAAGAGATTGGGCCCGAACCGGCTCCGACAACGTTGGTGGGAGGGGGGGGGGGGGTACCGGAACTTTCCAAAAATGCTCAGATTCGAGTGAAACTTGATAGATGGTATAAAAGAAGATGCTTTAGGTGGTCGATTTTTTATATTCCGAACCAGATTCGGCCACGGTAGGTCGAGATAGAGTGGGTACCGGAAATCGTGTAGCACGTCTAGGGATCAAACAAATGGATTTATTGGGATGAAAGTTTGAACAGTCATGTGCATTTGCTACAGACAATCGAGACGATGCCGGAACTGCTCAGAAATGAGTGAAACTAAATATCCTATTTCTATTTCCGAACCGCATTTTTGGATGGCGGGTGTATTTTGTGACGTTCTCATCTACTTTCTTGCACAGCCTACTCGTACAAGTGCCATATGAGCTCGTAGCTCTTGTTGCTGTTGGAAACAGTCGTTTTTTCTGCGGAAACAGTCGGTAAAATTTACCAGCCAGTCGGCAAATGCCTAATATAAAAGTCGGAAAATGCCTTTATACGGAAAAACTTTGTACATTGTAATGTTGAGAATACGCCTGCTGTGCTTCCTAATTCACGTCTTTTCGGCGGGTAGCAATCTAAGGAATCAAGTGTGCATTCTAAAAAATAGCACGCCTGATTTCGGGTTTCTTTTGTGGTCCAGCCATAGGCAATCGTCCACATTTGCTGGCTTCCTATAGAGAAGCAGCGTTGCTAAACAGCTCTGTGGTAGGCTGCTCCCCACTGTTCGAACCGATTAGACGTTTGGGCATTTGATTACACCCTTTAGTGTGCAAACTTTATCTCGCATCAGGAATTCAAGGGGTGGCTACTCTGATTAAAAGTAAAGCAGGATACACCTGTTAATAACAGGACTTCAGTCCTGAAAGGAAATCCCTTCCCCCTGAAATTTGGGATCCCAAAACGCAAGTGACGGGATACCTATGATTTCACAAACGTCTGTCAGTCTTTTAGCACAATAACTCTCCAAGGGGTTGAGATATTTTATTTAAAACTTGGCATGAGGACTCTTTGGGTCAAAGTACAGGTCAAGTTCGTAGATGAGCCCCGTAGCCCCATATTTAGGGGTAGGGGAGGGGTTTCAGATTAAGGCACGACAAAAAAATTAGCTCGTCCGGAATCCGGCGAAAACTGGAAAATTTGTTGAAAGTAAAAGTTTTATTTGGAGTTGATTAAATGTACGATTCAGGGGTAATAAAACATGCTGAATCCAGCGATGTTACGGCCCTTCTTGACAAGGGTCCTCATCAGGCTGTGATTGTATGAAGACTCTTTAGCACTATGAAATACAGCTTAGGCCTAGGCCTAGGCCCTATAGGACCTATGCCTACTAAAATATAGGAATATACAGAAATGCAAAAAAAATGATAAATGCAACTGTGAACCCCAGAATCGGGAAGACCAGCCGATGCACTCCTTGTACAGTATTATTAATACGGATCACTAACCGGTAATTCCAAAAAGTGAGAATTATCAAGTTTAAAAAGTAACTGATCATGAACTGTGGATGGTTGAATGGATGACTGTTTCATATATGTCAGCAGAAGCTATGCCCAACGGTAGTGCGTAATAAACTCATTCATTCATTCAGTTAGTCCAATATAGTAGTTGTTTCTTTTCAGAGGAGGGAGGGGGTATTCGGCAGATGGCAGGTTAGACTATATTTTGTAGACTATTTCTAGATTTATAGGGCATAAATTGGTTGTTTAACTAAAATTCTTCACAAGCATTGCCCGTCCGAATTTCCATTTTCTACAGTGCTTGTCTAACGTATTTAATGTTTATGTTATGAACTAAAACAAAATTGAACTTGATCTCAAGCGAATATTCAAGAAGGAAACAAAACCGAGAAAATTTCTAAGCCCTCATGTTTGAATGTCTATTTCCTGATTCGGAATACGGGGAAAGGGCGGTCTCGTTGGTCCCCTTTCCTACACTGCCGGGACCGAATACTGCCCTCAAAAACTATAGATTATACGACCTGCATGGCGCACCTACATTATTGATTCATAAAGTTGAAAATTATTTTCTTCATAACTGATCCTTCTGGTGGGTAGCCAAATATACTATTTATAGTTATTCACTTAATTAGAGTTATTCACCTCATCAGTGAATTTAAATGTATAAGAATAATCAAACTATAAGTCCCTCCTCCTTCCATCCATTCTCGTGTTTCAGATTTGTACTTCCGATGTTATATTACTGAATCAAACGGCACTACACCAATGTTTGCATCTGGCTCTTTCAGAATCAGATCGAATTCCGCGTTTTTGATTCCCAAAGACCTCCTTGCCCAGTTATGCAATTATTTCCGTAAAGTTAAAAGTGCAGAGCCTAGCTAAATCGGCTGGGATGGGTCTGTCGTTTTTCCAAGACACAGTAGAACACCAATTGACGTAGCCTGCTTTAGAATATTGGAACAAAAAGCGTTTTTGACTAATGCTTTAAGTTAATTACCTCCTTAGACACATTTTGGAGGTTTAGAGACTAGAGGTATCTGTCAAGCACTAAGCCTCATCACTGCTTTCTTGTCAGAATGAATCAAATAACCCCTAGCCACCTTCGCAGTCGGTATACAAAAAAAGGCAACATAACTCGTCTAGTTATAATCAACGAACCAAATTTGAATCGTCGCCGAAACCATCTGGAAACTACACCTAATCAGCCATCTCTTCTCCGCTCAAGTAAGATATCAAATCGAAATCTTTCCATCAGCCGACTTTAAATGCTTATTAAGGCCGTCTAAAAACTCCATATTTGTGAATAAAGGCATATTCGCTTAGCCTAACAAGTAACTCTCATTCCTTAAAGAGAATAGGACTATCATTAATTTTTGCTTTCTGATTTCTCGGCCGCTGACAGATCCCCATAATCTTGCACGCAACCACGCATTTTGGACTGAATTACGAGGCACTGACAACCCTCAACGTCCGCAGAGGTGGTAAATTACCCCAAAACAGTCAGCGCTACACAGCGGGGAAATTCGGAAACCCGACTGTGAGAATTCTAATTGACAGCGCATATCGCACAGGTTGGAAAACAGTATTCGATGAGAAGCGAAATAGGAGCTATCGGCAGCATTCTTGCATGAATTATGGAGAGACTCGTTTTTAGCCACAAAGTTGATTTGATTTCTTGAGCGCCTTAATCAAAATTAAAGTTGAAATTCGACTGGTTTGTTGCTGTCCTAAAATACCTTGCCACATGTCTTGGTTTCCCGCTTTATGCTTATGATCAGGGTTGGGTGCTCACAGACTGAAATTCTTGCCAGGATTTTCGGCACCATCATCAGTTCCGTAAGAGTGCGAACACACGATCAGGATTTTCTTCACTTTCATCATAAAGTTGAAAAATCTCAAGCTTTTCCGTACGGAAGTGATGATGTTGCCGAAAATCCTGGCAGGAATTTCAGTCCCTGATACTGATCGGTATCGGTATAAGATACACAATTTGAGATTCCTCAACTATATGAGGAAAATGACGAAAAATTTCTTCCTTTCATCGAATTCCATACGAAAGGAAAATTCTTTAGCTGTTACGGCGAAATTGATGAAGTGTGGAGAACCCCCCGTTTTCAAACGCCGTCGAAGTTCACCGTTTGCTAAATTAGTGTTTTTACGACTCCGGCGATCCTTGCCCAGTTGACGTTTCTTCGACGATTCCAGCTAACTTCGAACTTAGCTTACGAGTTCGACGGTCAGAGTCTGAAGAATGAAGAAACTGTGACCGGCGACCAAACCGGTAATTAAACGAAGACCTTTGACGTTGAAGGTAACTTCGAACTTCGATCAAAACGCAACTACCTTAGTTTGACATACTTTTGTTATATTTACGAAAGTACAGTACTTGCACCACTTTATTTGACCGTTCCACATACCGTACTTAATCATATTTAGTGGCGGTAAACGGAGGTCCTAAAGAGGTCGGAAACGATTCTATGAAGAGTTACTACGTCAATTCGAAATTGCCTCCTTACATGAACAAAGGCTGAAACTCTGCGTGGAGTTTGGTGTCAAATCTCTGAATCACCCAATCTACAAAAATATTTTCCCCTTTGAAACGCTGACAAAAAGACTCCCTCGCAAGGTAGCCACTGCGGTTGAAAAGTTGCAGCCAATCAAATGTGCCCACCAGAGGTTTGCAAAGAGTTTTGTCCCTTCCTTTTTAAAGTTGTATAACGAAGCATAAGCTGAGCTGCTAGTTTAAATTTATAATGTTATTTATGACCGTTGTAGCCCTACATGCGTGGGCCTATTACAATTTATGTGTGTACTCGTAAGCTGTATCCATGACTATACCAAACAGATCTGGCGTGAGCCATGTTAAGTTTTTGGTGAACAAAAAGATTTATCTATCTATCTATCTATCTAAAGGTGCGTTTTTATGGCACTTGCCCTTCGGCCAAGTGCCATATAGCGATCGCAATTTCTGTCCGTCCGTCGGTCTGTCCAGGTTTTGCTAGTTCGGGCACTTCCACATAAGCTAGGACGATAAAACTTGGCAGGCGTATCAGGGACCCCAAATGATTAAGTTGGAAATAGTCACTTCCCCGATCCGAGCACCGTGGGGGGAGTGGAGGGAGGAGGAATCCGGAATCTTGAGGTATTTATAACTTTTGAACGGGTCATCGGATCTCGATGAAACTTGATATTTGGAACGACCTCATGACTCAGACGACCCACTTAAAATCCGGACCGGATCCGGTGACTTCTGGGGGGAGCTGGAGGGGGCAACCGGAAATCTTGGGAAACGCTATGAGTTGAGGGATCGAGATGAAACTTGGTGGGAAGACACCTAGCAAACACTAGATACATCATTGACATAACCGAGCCGATTCGGGCACTGTGGGGGGAGTGGAAGGAGGGGGAATCCGGAATCTTGAGGTATTTATAACTTTTGAACGGGTGATCGGATCTCGATGAAACTTGATATTTGGAAGGACCTCATGCCTCAGACGCAAACACTAGATACATCATTGACATGACCGAGCCGATTCGGGCACTGTCGGGGGAGTGGAGGGAGGGGGAATCCGGAATCTTGAGGTATTTATAACTTTTGAACGGGTGACCGGATCTCGATGAAACTTGGTATTTGGAAAGACCTCATGCCTCAGACGACCCACTTAAAATCCGGACCGGATCCGGTGACTTTTGGGGAGAGCTGCAGGGGACAACCGGAAATATTGGAAAACGCTATGAGTGGAGGGATCGAGATGAAACTTGGTGGGAAGACACCTAGCAAACACTAGATATATCATTGACATAACCGAGCCGTGCCTACTCGTAACAAGTGCCATATGAGCTCGTAGCTCTTGTTTTTTTATGTAGTTTCACTGTAGTTTGACGTACTTCTGTTTCAGTTATGAAAGTACAGTATGTGTAATGGACAAATAAAACGGTACACATACTGTACTTTCATAATTGAAACAAAAGTACGTTAAACCAGAGGCGTTACTAGCCAAAATGTTTGGGGGGGGGGGACGAGGAATTTACCGACTGGCTGAAAACTTTACCCACTTTTTCTGCAGAAAAAACGACTGTTTTCAACAATAAAAATGACATTATTGAAAAAAAAATCGACTGATTTTCAGAAACATCTACTTATTTTCATAAAAACCGACTATTTTGACGAAAAATCGACCAATTTTCAGAAAAACCGACTATCGCCGGTGAAAAAAATCAACTGTTTTGACGAAAAATCGCGGCACTTCGCACCGACTCGGTTATTTTTACCGACTGGCCGACGGCATTGGGGGGGGGCGTCCCCCCCCTCCCCCCCCCCCAGTCGTGACGCCCCTGCGTTAAACTACAGTGAGACTACAACGCAATTTTAGGTCCGCTACTTTTTCTTGTAATGATTAACAATGCAGCTTCTGACAGACCAGAAAGATGGAAATACGTTGACGATCTTTCTCTTATTGAAACATGTGGAAAAGGACAAAATAGTGAAGCAGCCAATATAATTTCGCAGATACAGGCCGAATTGCTTTAAATTCGGACATGGCTGTGAATGAAAAGAAGTCTGCAATTGTTACAACAGTTGCGTTTTTTGCCGTCATCCAGTTTACCGACTTCCTGAAAGAAGGGTCAATTTTTGAACCTCCTATTCCAGATACTTTGCGTGTAAACCAAATAAAACTCCTCGGTCTAATTATATCAAACGATTTAAAATGGGAACTCCAAACGAAGGAAATGGTAAAGCCTGGACACACCGGCCTTCATATGCTGAAATTACTTGCTAAAAATAGGTTCCCTGAACAAGATTTGCTCCGTTTTTGTGTTTCTTTTATACGTTCGGGGCTAGAATACCTGGTGGAAGCTTGGCACTTTGGCCTTACTGAAGCCCAGGCTTATCGGATCGAAAAAATACAGAAACGTGCCCTACTAATTATGTCACGATCCCCCAAAATTCCTTACAATGGCTCCTTCAGAAATTTAAACAGTCCCTGGAGTCCCGTAGGTTGAAACTGTGCATGACTTCCGGTAAGAAAATGCTTGAGCACCCTATCCATAAGTACATACTTCCGCCACCGTTCAATACTGCTCGCGAACGACCTGCAAGAGCGGCCTCAGTGGTGATCCCAAAACTCCAACACGTAAAATGTGACCATGTAGCCTACGGTATGAAAAGACGTTTGTACCGTCTTTCGTTAAAATTTTTAATCTTATTTATTGTTTACTTTTAAATATGACGTTGACATATTTATATACGAGTGTCTACATGTATATAATTATGACGATTTCGACAGATTTGAATTTCACCATGATAGTTCGAAAAGAATAGAAGCGATATCTATCTATATCTATCACTATCTACAACGAAACTACATACAAAAAAACGCACCTTAAGTCAGCTAAAATTTGCTCCAGCGATATTCCGGCTCTTTTTGGCAAGGGTCCTCGTCAGGTCGCAGCTAGAACGAACGAACCTGCAAACACCCAACTGTCCAGAGCCCCTCGAAAGTCCTCGACGCTGACAGATGTACGAAGTGACCAACGCGGGTTACCCGGGGATCTTCCCACAAGTGAGAGACAATTCTATGTGTCTGATGTGTTACCGAACCATGTGATGAAATTCAAACCTAGTAAATATTTATGCACCGTAATGAGCGCAAGGAATGATTCAAGTAAAGTAAAGAGAAATTAAAATCATACACTGCAATATTTTTAATATTTCGCCCTTTCCCAGTTGCTTTTGCGCAATTTGGCGGCATAATTACGGCGTCCGAAGCACCAGTTTTGCAGTACTTTCAGTATCCTATTAAACGAAAAAGGGCATAGACAAGGGATGAAAAGAAAAGAATCTGATTATATCCTTTATGTCAAAACAGTTTTGTATTACTTTCATGACCGTCTTAAATATCCCAACAAAGAAAGAAAAACCCATTAAAAAAAGAACAGCAGACGTAATTAAAATAATCAGATTCCACTCTTTATGTCGAAAGAAAGCTGAAGCACATGGCTCTTTGGGAGATATTTGGTGCTTAATTTATTGTTCTCATTTCACCAAAGCAGTCAAAAACTTGAAAAAGTTTTCAACAGCGTACCTCTAGCATGCATAGTAGGGACAACGTACTGCATGTCCACAGCTTGCTACTTTAAGATTTTGGTTATTACCTCTTGCGTTCTATTACTAGGCTCAAGACGCGGCTTCCCTCGTTCTCGCCCCAAGTTAAAAATACCTCAACAATCGATAAA
Organism: Branchinecta lynchi; assembly: GCA_023053575.1. NCBI lineage: Eukaryota > Metazoa > Arthropoda > Branchiopoda > Anostraca > Branchinectidae > Branchinecta > Branchinecta lynchi. The sequence continues at coordinate 10,836,793 of JAKZAP010000013.1, read as the reverse complement.
AATCTCACATTTGCCGTTTATTAAGTTCATTTGTGCCTGTTCGATTCCTTGTTTCTTTTCTATACTTTGTTATTAAGTTATCGCTATTGGTGGTAAATTATTTGAATAGCTATTACTGTGTTTACTTATTTTCTTTTTGTTGCCTATTATTTAGCGTTTGCTATTGTGACAATTTTCATTTTTTCTCCATTAAACCTTATGTCCCTTTTACCATTTTCCATGGCCTCAAGGAGCGGCTGGAACGGCTTACAATACTAGCGTCCACACACTGGAGCGGTGTTGCAATAGGCTTCAGTGTCGTCAGGGAAAAGCCGGCCGGACCAGAAATTGACTGATACTCTCCGAGACTTGCTCGCTTCTCGTTCGACTTTCGGATACAGATAAATGCTCCTAGAGCCCAAGCTGACTGGGAAACAATATATTCAAACAATACACAAAACGGATATGTCAGACCAGTTCCATATCTAAGAATTTTCGGGAGGGGGGTGGGGGTGGGTCGGACCAAAAAGTGCAAAAAAGACGTTAGACGTTACAACCAATAAAAAACAATCCTTTTTTTTTATTTTTCGCGGGGGGGGGGGGGGGGGGGGGGGTCGATGGGAAAGAAAAAGAGCATTCAAACGTATCCAGTCAGACGTATCCGTTTTATGTTTTGTTTAGGCTATCCCCTCTCGGAACAAACAGAAAAACAAAAACGCCATTTAATGACGAAAGTGAGCGCAAGGCGCGTGAAAATCAACAGTAGAAAAACACTCTACAGCAAACAGGCAAGACAGCCCCTTAAGTAGTTAAATAAATAACGATCACCAATTTCAAACACTTTTACAGCTTCTATCTCAACTAACACCTCAATCTCATTTTCCAAATCAACTAGTCAAACCCAACAAGATCTGTTCAGGTTAAGCCATGGATTAATCTTACTGACTCAACACCTAAGCAATAGAAAACAAGCTGCTAAAACAAGTACCCTAGAAACTGCAGAACAGAAAGCTGAAACCTTCTGTTCCAATGATTCCTCAAATATTATGGGTAGCACTGGGCATACAAGAGCACTTTAGTATCACATTTTCGTCATACACACAACAACATTGCACTTCGCCTACAAAGCTCAGCACCAATCTCACTCAGTGTATAATTTTGTGCACTAAATCACTCCCAAGTTACAACTCATCTTTAGCACTAGCTGCCATGAGTTCCGATACTTCGGGTGTAGACACTACCTCTGGTAGAGGGGTTGACAAAGCCTCATCGAACACCTCCTCCGACACTTCGTACGGAGAGGGGTTTTCCTGCTCCGCTTTTCTAACGGCTTTCTCGACGTCACGGAAAATCTCGTCAACGGTCACTTTAGTGCTCCAGGCTTTTATGACGCGGCCGTCTGTGTCGACGAGGTATTTGTAGAAGTTCCACTCTGGATGGACGGATGACTGGGCTGTAAAACATAAGGTATGAAATGTTAGCAACTATAAAGCGAACCACTTTCACTATGTTCGCACCTCTAGGCGCCTTGGGGGATCTACTGACATCTGAAATCTCCCAATTCCTTGCGAATCAATTTAATCGAATTTGAATTGGTTTTTCCGCGGTAGCCGGGATTTTCTTGGGTTGCCAGACAACAACTTAAGTCTTGAGACGTCAGCAAACAGGCTGTGCTAAACCTTCGCCACCCCGGCCGCGCCACTTGGTTCGCTAAGATTTCTCTGCACTTAATTATAGAGGCGAAAGCTTTATTATTGCAATTATATTATTATTATTATTAATAATAAATAATATTATTAATTATTATTATTATTAAAACTATTACCCGTAGTGGGGAATCCTGCAGCACGGACTCACCGTTGCGGAAGGTGGACCTGGCGGAGTCGCCTAACCCGGCTCCGACCCGGCTCCTTCTATGCCTTAATTTCGGCACCAAGACCCTGTCTGTTCCCAGATTGCGTCCTATTCTCCCCGAACTCTACACACCCATCCGCAATAGACCGCAGCGCGACAAGGCTCAGAAAGTACCCAAATTAAATCCAGTCCCCACAAAACATGAAAGGTACCGAAGGAGTTTTGTTCCAAGTTTTGTTGAATTGTACAACAGCCAGTAAACATAGTCATTATTTTTGTTGAATTTGTTAGTTTTAGCTTTTGACCCTTTTAGAATGTTTTATTTTGTTTTATATATATTTTTAAGTGAAATTACTTTTGACGTAATGATTAAAAATTTACTTTGATTGAATTTGAAATTTTTTTTTTTTTACCATTTCTTTAAAGTGACTTTTATTTGTTTTAGAAGTTTTTGGCAAAATGTTCGCCGAATGAGCCTATCGTGTAAATTGTGGTAGTTAAGTTTTGTATCGACTGATGAATTTGTTACGAATTATGTTGCAATTATTATTCGACTGACAAATTGATTCGAGTGTTTAGTTATGTTTGGACGTAGAAGTCAAATTCGGCGTTCACGCTGTGAAAGTTACTTTTTAGAATTATAAATCTACTAATACTACTACTACTACCGACTGCTAACTAGCGCTGCAGGGTGTCGTAGGACTGGAGACCCTACGGTCAAACATATCTCCAAGAAACAATAGTACTAACAAACCAAGGAAATGAGACTCTGCCATTCACAGAATACCGAGATTCATGGCATACCTTGGTCCGTCAGCTGCTGCCGCCAGGGATAGCTGCACTGCTTGCGTCCTGACACAAGTACAAGTACAATTATTATTAACCACGGCGCGCACTTGTCTCAAATTTTTCGAGAGGAAAACCAAGCTTTTAGCGCAAACCCCGACCAGAGGCTGCAAGCCCGCTAACAATGATTCAATGGCGATCATCGCTTTCATTCCAAGGTCCTCATTTTCCCGTCATTTATTATTCAATCACGTGCGAGTCTCACCTGAATTGGTGTGAGCCCCGGGCAATCCTGTTGATTGTTAACTTAGTTCAGACGAGGCTATTTTCTGCTATTCATTCAGTGTAGGTTTTACACTGGTTTAAACTGCTTGGTTTTACAGTTTTGAACAAGAAGCGAGAGTAAACGTCTCTGTTTTTTACACGATCTTCATGAATACTGTACGAGCCCCTGACAAAAGTTTTCATAGTTCGTCAATAAGTATCAACCTGAAGAATAAACGCTCTCGAAGGTTGGTATGGTTCGACGGAACTTCCCAATCCTAATCCCTCAACTCATTTTACTGCTACAGAGGAAGCTGTCAGTATCAGCATATTCCCGTTTATCGCGGCACCCCCCTTACCCCATGCTTGTGTTAGAGTAGTATGGTTGTATTTATTATCTTTCTGTCTTTGTTTTTGCTTGTTTACTTCACTTCGCTTCCTTTGAGTAATTGTGGGTAACAAATAGTTTATTACTATTATAATTGTAACTTAGTTGTCGAATTCCTGTGTATTTTTCATAGTATCTATGTGTCAACGAATGGACCAGATGGTTTAGGCATAGTTATGTTTTATACATTACTTTGTACTCCTCAGTTCTGAGGGAAGTAAATGAATGAATAAATAAATAAATATTACTACCTTTGACTTCCATAGATGGAGTTACCTCGGACATGTGCTGCGCATGGACGATTCCAGAATCCCCAAGTCCACGTTTTTCTGGTTACCCGAAGGCACCCGCCGCAGAGGAACACCCAAAAACACACTCCGTCGTACCTACAACAACGACCTGCGGCAATTTCATGCCTCATTACAGCTGGAGTGGGAAGACATCGAGCGTGTTCCACCCTTCCACAAATAGTAACTATTAGTTACCATTTCCGTTCCAACCTCACCAGAAGTTACTACGCTGACCGTTCCAACCTTCTCGAAATAGTAACTATTTGCTTACCACGCTCGGGAGCGTAGTAACTACGGATCTCTGTAACGTGATTGGTCGGAGTCGCACGCGGCATGATATTCTGCTGGAAAATAGGAAAATCGTTCCAGCCTTGACAACAAAAAAGCCAGAATTCGTGACGTCATGCGTAGTAACTAAGGTAAGTAGGATGGAACACGCTCATCGTTGCAGCCGCAAGTATTAGAGACGACTGGAGACTCTTCTTGGAAGCCCTGTGCGCCTCTGGAGGCAAAGGAGGATCTAAGGTCTAAGGTAAGGACATTTGACTGCTCGTTACTTACCAACAACGTTACGAAAGGCCGGATGAGCATTATCACCAATCACATCAATTTTGCTGAACACTGGGAACTCGACGCCATAAGTCTCCGTTAAGAAGTTCTTAATGACGTCGTTCGGCCCTGGTTCCTGCTCTCCAAACTGGTTACACGGGAAAGCCAAGACGTTGAATTTCTTGCCAAACCCAAGAATATCCTGCATTCGTTTCAAAGACTTGTAGTGAGTGTCGGTAAACCCGCACTGGCTGGCAACGTTAAGTACTAGAGACACCTAGGAAATAAGTCTGATTTATTCAAACGCTCCGGAGCTAAACCAATAGATGGCAGGGAGATATCATTCCTGAACGTAACTGTCAAACAAAAGTTGTCAACAGATGACCAGGCTTTCCCGGCCGGATTTTCTTCACTTTCGTTACGCAAGTTGAAACAGAAATCAAAATGTCCCGTCCGGAACTGATGATGATGCGAAATCCGGGCAGGAATTCCAATACACGAGCAAGCGACCCTGATCGTATGTCCGCAGCATAAGTGCCAAAGTAAGTCTTAGGTTACTAAAATCAAGACTAGATAAAATCCCACTGGAGGGTAATTATGCTCCGGTTTGCTCATCCATATTTGTTTACAGTACGAAGGTCGGACTTCCTTTAAATTCGCAGCAACCTACATCGTTCTGGAGGAAAACCAATGAAAAGGCGAAGCCATAGAGGCATCCCATTTAAGCGACGGGTTACGGCTACCCCCCCCCCCCACCACCACACACACACATATTCAGTAGTTCGTTATCGGACATGTGATGATATAAATTTAAAAAAATAAAAAATATTTGTTATGGAAATTAGAGTATATAAATCAATATCAATCAATCAATACTTTTATTCCGGTGACAAAGACCAGACTAAGCACTGATAATTACATAATAAAAAGAAGCGAGTCATATATAATAATAATAATACCTGTATTTAAAAGCCCAGGGGCCATATACATAATACAAAAATAGTACATATTACAAAGGAAAACAACAACAATAATTTCCTACGGCTATGAAGCCTCACTACTAAGCTTGGTCGTTCCGTCCATAAACCGTCCATAAGTTTCAACCTTCCGTCCATAAACTCGCACACCTTTGTTATAACCCTTTCCGAAGTGCTATTCAGGATATGAATAGCACTATATACAGGCGAGCCGCGGGGCGAGGGCAAATCCTAGAGTGCTTCGTGATTTTCTAATTTCCTTAATATCTTTAAGTGGGGGGAGGGGGGGGTACCGGGGGGTCGCCCAGACCCTGGAGGGACCCAACAAATAAGAGATATTTGAAATGCGAAGGGGACATCTAAAAAATGCTGTCATCATCACTATCATTATCATGAAAACCTAAAAGGGTTGACTTTGTGAAGCACCGGTCATCGAGGAATCTGGACGGTGAAGCCTGGCTTTAATAGTCGTTTCTCTGGACGGTTATTACCAATTCTTGGTCATGAATCCTCCAAGACAACAGAACTCAAATCTTTAAAATCTAAAACATTCTCCAGCCGACAGTATACACGGTACGATATTACAGTGTCGTTAAAGGACCCGTCGTACTTATAATGCCAATGCAACTACCTCCTAATCGCTCCATCGATTCTTAAACACCGAATACCCAAATTTAGGATGTTGGCCTAAATTCCAACCCTAATAATGTCACCTTACGCATGTTCACAGCCCTGTTTCCATGCTCCCGATGACTGTTTGCAAGAAGCTCAATCGTCAGAAAAACCGGTTATCGAAACTGTCCCATGTTTTCTATGAATGGGCTAGATAAAGGATAAAACAGCCAAAGCCGTGGGTAATTTCTTAAAAGCAGAGCTTGACTTAAAAGTATTCAACTATTTTACACCACTGAAACATAAACAGTAAACAGTGCGAGGTGTCCTTTAAGCCAGAGGTGTGTCACTTGGACTTTGCCGATGCAGTATATCTGCTTACAGGCCACTCCCGAAAGTCACAAATTGCAATCATGTTCTGCCATTCTGAAATTTTTTTTTCCTGTTTCGAGCTTCATCCAAGCATTACGAGTCAGGATTGCAATCTTGCTCTCAGACGGGATTCTAAAGTTTTATTTCTCAGTCCTAATCAAGAACAGTGATCTTCCATTCTAATAACTTTCCCAAGAAGACGCAGTGGGGGGGGGGGGAGGGGAGAGGGCTGAAGAATAAGCCGCGCCGGTCCCGACTGGCATCGCGGGCCCCCAAACGATGCTTCGCATAACATCTTAGAGGGATAATCAGCTGATATACACACACCCTAAAATCTCGTCTTTATGGCAGTTGCCCTTCGGCCAAGTGCCATATAGTGACCGCAATTTCTGTGTTCATCGGTCGGTCGGTACGGGTTTAGCTAGTTAATTAACTTTAATTACTCTTAATATTAATGAACTTTACATTAAGAATCAACTACTTGATATTTCAAAAACTAGAGATTATCAAGTTAGTATTTTCACATATGAATTTCTCAATAATATACTTCCCTCATCTTTTCAATTTTTTTTTCTCCATTAATAGTGATCTCCATAGTCATGATACACTAGGGGCATCAAATGTGGTACACCCATTTAGAAACACGACTAGAGCTTCTTTCGTGATTAGAAATTTTGCCCCCTCTGTATGGGATATAATTCCAGTGAAATTAGAAACTCGAGTCATCTGGCATCCTTCAAGGCTACAGCGAAGAGATTTTTCCTTGCAAAAGAATAGTAATTGATGCGTGAGGGTTTTTTGTAAGCAGAATGTTTGTTGTATATGTGTGAACCGTGTATGAATGGCATTAAGAATAATGTAAAAATAGAGAAGACTGCCAACTGCGGCCAACAAACCCTCTGGGGCTTTCTTAGCAGGTGCTGTAAAATGTTTTGTATACATGTGTAAAATAAAATTTAATCTTATCTAATCTAATCTAAACATAAGCTAGGATGATACAACTTTGCACGTATATCAAGACCCGACCAGATTAATTTGGAGGGAGGGGGAATCTAGAAATTGAGGTATGTACAAACTTCGAACAGGTGATCAAAGCTTAATGAAACTTGATATTGGAAAAACCTCGTGTCTCAGACGACCCAGTTCAATTCCGGACCGGATCCGGTGACTTTAGGGGGAGTTGGACCGGAAATCTCGAGAAACGCTCAGAGTCGAGGGATCGGGATGAAACTTAGTGGGAAAAACAAGTACAAGTCCTGGATATTTCGCTGACATAACCGGTCCGGTTTCAGGCACGGTGGGGGGGGGGTGTCCGGATGTACTATAACAATGACACTTGTCAGGCATATCAGGGACCCGAAAGACTGACTTGAGAATAGTCGTTTCTCCGATCCGACCATCGTGGGGGGAGTGGAGGGATTGGGAATCCTGAATCTATTCGCATGCATGACTTCTGAACGGGTGATCGGCCTTGACTGAAAATTGGCAACTGTAAAGAGCTATCGTCTAAGATGTTCTATTTCAATTTTGGATCGGATCTGATACTTGTTGGGGGTTGGAGAGGGCACGAGAAATCTCGTGAAACGTTTAGAGTCGAGGGATCGGGACGGAATTTGGTGGGGAGGAGAATCATAAGCCCTAGATATGTTCGTGACCGAACCAGATGATTTGGTGGGAGGTGGAGGGGGTTTCGCGGAATCCCGGTGATCGCGAATTACGATACTTCCAGATGGGTTAAAAACAATGAAACTTGGCAGACGTATTAGTGACACGACCAAATGCAGTTAAGGACCCAACCCAATACCCTAGGAAAACTTCCATTCCTGGGTTCAGGGAAGTGGATCGTGGAGGGAGTGGAGGGATGGGAATCCTGAGTATATTGGCATGCATGACTTCTGAACGGATGATCGGTCTTGAATGAAAATTGGCAACTGGAAAGAGCTATCGTCTAAGATGTTCTATTTCAATTCTGGATCGGATCTGATACTTGTTAGGGTTGGAGAGGGCACGGGAAACCTCGTGAAACGTTTAGAGTCGAGGGATCGGGATGGAATTTGGTGGGGAGAAGAACCATAGGCCCCAGATATGTTCGTGACAGAACCAGATGGTTTTGGTGGGAGGTGGAAGGGGTTTACTGATACTGATACTTTATTGTAAAACGAGACTTTCACAGCATTGGATTGCCGAACTTGTCGTTTTCGTCAGGTACATCATAATTACAAAACATTTAATAAGGCGGTTGTACATAATAAAGCAATAGTCAAAAAATGATCAAACAGAATAAAAACCCTAGACAATTAAAACATTAAAGGGAAATAATTGATCAATTGTTCAAAACTTCAACAAAAGATGGTACAAAGCTCTTTCTGTGGCGATCGGTTCTTGTACAAACAGATTAAGAACCGGAACTTTTTGTGCTACAGCTCGAGGTAGTCGAGGTTTTGGCGGGCAATATGAGGTAGGAAACAGGTGCTCAAAACATGAGTGGGAACGCAGACTGTTCCTGAAACCAGTACAAAGAGTAAGACGTCGGGCTGCTAAAGTAGGGAGGCGGAATTCTCTGAGGAGGAGGATATAAGGCACTTTGCCCTGGCGGTAGATGATTCTCAAAGCTCTCTTCTGAATAGTTTCAAGGCTATCAGACTGATCTACTGTCAGGCCAAAGTGCCAAACCGGACAAGCATACTCAAGTAGCGGACGGATGAAAGTAACGTAAAGGCGGAGAACATGTGATTTAGGGCACGAAAATTTGGAAAACAGTTTTAGGAGAGACAGAGACGCACTGGCTTGTTTAATAATGGAACAAATGTGAGCCTCCCACTTCAGATCATTCGTCAGTGTGATCCCCAAAAGTTTGGTCTTTGTCGTAAATATTTCATTTGGTACTGGAGTAGTGAAGAATGGCTTTGATTTAAGGAAACTTATGGTCATGATATTCGATTTCTGTGAATTAACTTTCATTTTCGACTTGGCTGCTTCGGCAGCGATATCGTCAAGTATTTCCATTGCGGTACTCTTTATGTTCCTTCTGCACCTTTCAAGTAATGTCATGTCGTCCACAAACTTCCAGCGATCAGCTGATTCGTTAGCAAGATTGTTAATCATTACCAAAAATAACAGAGGACCTAAGAGCGTTCCCTGTGGAACACCGCAAGATATAGGAAGTGCATCTGAATAAATGTTTTTATACCTTACAACTTGACTTCTATTTGACAGAAAAGATGCAATGATATTAACTAGAAAAGGTGGTACTTTAAATTCATTTAATAATTTTTCAATTAAAACATTGTGACTAACAAGGTCAAACGCTTTTTGGAGGTCAACTAAAATAAGATTCAGCCATGTATCAGGCTCATCAAGTAGTTTATATACAGTGTCGAGAAGGCTAACCAGATAATGTGTCGTCGATAAACCTTTCATGTTTCCGAACTGGTTTTCATCTATTAAATCATGGATCGTTTCTTTGAGCCAATCTGCTACAAAACTCTCATACATTTTGGAAAATATCGGTAATAGGACGGACTCCACTAAAATCCAGTTTAGCCCCTTTTTTCTGTATGGGAGTAACGTACCCTTTTTTCCAGCAATCAGGGAATAAACCGCTTTTGGTTATCGTGTTGAAAATATCTGACAAAGGTTTTGATAGTTTATCGGGAAATGCTTGGACCAAATCAATCGGAATATCAAGGGGGCATATTGAAGTTCTCTTTAGTTTACGGATTTTTGCTTCAACATCCACAAGTAGTATTGCTGGGATAACGTGATCTGGTAATGGGGGAAAAGAGGTATTACTTGGGAGAGGAGGAAGAGTTTGCACAATAGCCGAAAGGTGTTTATTTAGCAAATTAGCTGTGGTTTCTGGCGGTTCATCAAGGTTGAAATCAACAATTTTGACCGTTTTACCTCTAATTTTCCTGACTGTGTTGTACCACTGCTTTGGTCGGGATTTGAAGAGTTCGCTTACTTTGTTACGGTAGTACTCGGATGAAGCTTTTCGGATCTGCTTTTTTATACATTTTCTTAATAGGTTAGCTTCTTCAATTTTTCCTTGACGGAATAGCCTTAGTTTTTGGCGGATTAAATTTTTCCGTGCATCGTTCACGTACGGCTTATCATTAGAACATCTTTTCTTTTTGACTTCTGGGAAGTGAAGGACATAATTATTAAGAAGCTTTTCTTGAAAAATTTCGGCCTTCTTATTAGAATCATCAGCAGCAAGGACATCATCCCATTGCTCCTCTGACAGCCATGCCCCAAACTTAAGCAGGCCACCATCGGTAATTGGACGGTATTTAAATTCATCAAACTTGTACTTTGGAATCAGGCCTTGTATTGGGTTTAGTGATAACGTGAAATGGTAGCTTCCGCCAAGCGGGGGGAGGGAATTGGGTTTTTGATAAAATTCATGCATGTTTGTGCATATTATGTCGAGTGAAGTGCCACCTTTTGTCGTTGGAATATTAACGATTTGTTTTAAATTTGCTCCCCGACAAAGGTTACTGAGGTTTAGCTCATTCCCGTCCCCAGCAAGCAGGATCCCAGCGTTAGGATGTTTTGACTGGAGGTAATCAAGAGATGCATGAAGTTTGTCCAAGAAATCTTTTCGCTGCTCTGATTTTTGGCCCGGTGAATAATAAAAGCATCCCACAATAATGTTACTGAAGGGGCGAGGTAAAATTTTTGGTTTAACTTTTATCCAAATCATTTCATCATATTCATTAATTCCGGGAACTTTTACTTCGCTAGGTGACAAATTATTACGCAAAAAATCAAAACTCCTCCACCCTTTTTACCAAGCTTATGGTCATGTGGTCGAAGTTTAACAAACTCATGGAAATCAGCCATCTTCAAAGTTTCGGTGTTCTGGGATTGAACCTCAGTAATGCAAATTAAATCTGAGGCTAAATTTTTTGCAGTAAGTTCAAGTTCAATAAGTTTATCAAAGTTAAGGCTTTCTGCATTACTTTATAAGAGGCGAGGGAAGTGATACCGTTGATTATTATTTGTATGCTCCCGGGTGGGACTCCCAGGACAACCCTTTTCATCTGGCGAACGATTTGACGCGGAAGTAGGAGGACGCGGATGGGATTTAGATTTTCCAGGAAGCTGAGTACGAGGGATGGATGAGAAGCTGTTTTCCAAAACAATCGGGCAAACAGGAGGAGGTGCCAAGGAATTCCGGCTCCCAACCGTACGCGGCTTTCTCCATCCTTCGCGGCTTTCTCGGAATTCCGGTGATCGCGAATTACGATACTTCCAGATGGGTTTAAATCAATGAAACTTGGCAGGCGAATTAGTGACACGAAAAAATGCAGTTAAGGACCCAACCCAATGCTCTACGAAAAATTCCATTCCTGGGTTCAACGAATTCTGTGGGAGTTGAGGGGAAGCTGGCACCCGGAAATTACTGACTTCCGTACGTTACGAACGGGTGGTCCGATTCGAGTGAAACTTGACTGGCGATAAGAACTGATGGCCTAGATATGCAAAACATTTGTCCGAACAACATGCAGTCATGGTTGGGGGAGTTTGAGGGGGGGGGGGGAACTTCTTGACATGCACAAAAACCAAATGAATGGGATACAAGTTGGACAGTACCGAGTCTACGCGCCTTAGAATTATTTTTTGGCGTCCGGACCGGATCCGGCCATGGGAAGGAGGATGAAGCGGGAATCGAAAATTTGCAGATATACTCCGAGTCGAATCAAACTTGATGGAAGGGAAGAGAAGATGTCTGAGATGCGAATCTTATGAGTCCAAGTCGTAGGCCTATACGACGACAGTGGGGAATGGGGGGACTTGGAGGCAGAGTCCCGGAAATTCTGTGGCTCGAATAGGAGTCAAACGGGTGGAGAGACTTGAATGAAACTATGGAAACTGTAATGGTTTCTATAGTTGAAAAAGTTAGTCATTTGCCCTAGATGACAAATTAGGATATAACTAGATATCTAGTCCGAACCTAGAGACGTTCTCATGTACTTTCTCGCACCACCTACTCGTAAAAAGTGCCATATGAGCTCGTAGCTCTTGTTGTTTCAAGTATTACGACTAGTCAGCTAGGCTTTGAACCCTATAATCGCGGGACCAGTGTTGTCAATCCAATCTGGGAGTTGAAAGCCCTCAGAAACGACGGTGGACCAAGACCGAAACTGTGAATGAACTTCACTGAACGAACGTGGAAGGTTTAAATCTTCCGCCCTTGTTGTACCGGTACGCTAGTTCTTAGTATAACTGTTCTGCTTCTATAAAGAGATTGGGGCGCTTCCTGTGGCAAGCGATGGCAAACAAAAGTAGATTTTTTAAATAAGAAAATAGAATGACATGCAAATTATAACGCATTTCCTTAGTGTAGACATAGATTAGAGATTTTTTTTTTGTGAAAAATTGTTCCATGCCCCTCGGGCTGCCCAGCAATAAACATATCAACAGCCTTCACAGTGGAACACCAATTACCTCAACCTGTCCAAATTTACTTGGAAACAACAGTGGTTGTCTGACGGATCTTGCTACCAGACGCAGTAGGTGTTGCGGAGACGGTTAATCCGTCCCAAAAGCCACTGATAGCAGTCATCGTGTAACAAGCTTTCGATGTCAAAATCTCGCAAACAGCTTTAAATAGTTAGATTTTTGGCATCAAAGCAGGTAAGAGGCGAAGGCTTATAGCCAGGACAGAACCCCCGGCCCCTAGGCAATTGAAAGAGTCGGTGCCCCCTTTTTTGGAAATTTAGCGAAAAAGGAACTTTTGGTTTTTCAACAAGTTCGTTTTCCAACTTGAGATGCTCTGAGCCTGAAGAGGACCCTTGCCGAGAAGGGTCGAAATATAGCTCTAATAAAATTCAGCGGACGTATCCGTTTTGCACTGTCAAGAAAGAGGTGAGAATAACTACTTAATACTAACTAGGCCAGCGTAACCTACTTACCGTTCCTCTGTACTTTTCTAGCTGAACCGGCTTTCCGTCCAAATCATGAACCAAGAACGAGTAGAAGTCCAATTCCGGGAATTGATCTCCGAAAACTCCTTGACAGAAAATAACCAGCACACAGAAAAAGAGCTTCATCTTGAATGTTCAGCAATGACGACGAATTCGTCCGTCTCTGTAAAAAGGATGAATTTGGATAAAACGGTAAATTACTTCGTGATCAGGCTTGACAAAAGAAAGGTGACGCGCTGCAGAGCATGGAGCACAACGTGATGGCAGGCCCGGATCAACCCGGCCGAAGCATTAAGAACTGCGCGCAAATACTGGCTAGTCACGACGGCGGAATTCAGACGAACATTAGAAATAAGCTACCTTTCACTCCTCTGTACATTAAGCTTAGCAGAAAGGATGTATTAAGAGGAGTATTAAGAGGGGTTTCTCACTTTAAAAAAAAAACCTCATGTTACTGGTGCCGTATAATTATTCTGCGCTGTCAGTGGATGTTACCAGGTGCTGCAGGTTCGTCAAGGATACTCATGTCATTTATTTGAATCTGTTTTACGTCAGTTCTTTTTGTTTCTTATAAAACCCACCATAATAATCAATAAACAAGTGAAAAAGTCATGAACTTTTAACAAGTGAAACAATGGGATCAGCTTCGAATAAGAACTTCTTATTAGGTCTATTCATTATTCTTAAGGGGAAGGGTACACCGGGACTCGAAGCTCCTTCATTTGCGCATTTGACAATGTTTTCAACGGAAATTAGGAGTAATAAAAAATACCTCGTTGACTGAAAACTGAAGAAGTTTGTACCCTTTGTACAGAGGAAGTGATATGAGTCATAGTGAGCAAACCGCTGCCACAGAGCTGATCTGCTCCCTTGCAGAGAGGTACTTCTGATAAAGTTATACGGAGTGAGAACATAAACTTGACTGAGGTCCTCGGTTGTGGTCTGACATAGATGAAAATTTGTACAGACACAATACTCAAGCTCAGCATCTTATTTTTCTTTTTTTGGCAACTTTTCAATTTTCAGCGAATTTTCGCAAGATAAAATGGAGGTACTGAAATTTTTCCTCTATAGTCACAGGTATAGGAAGACAAAAATGAATTGGTTCTTTTCTGAATTACTCTGAGATCATCAATATTATATTGCTTTAGGGGTGCCTGGTATCTGAAGCAGTGTAACCCGTGTTTAGCATTGTCATTCACTCTGAATTCACTATGTGGGATTCCCAATGATTTGCAAGCCAAGGATCTGCAGCAGAACACAACAAACCAAAAGTTGGGCAAAACCAATTCCGAAGTAATCTGGAACTTGGAACCCTAGACTAGAAATAACCAAGTGATAAAGAATCCTAAATATTTTTTTCTAAATTTCACTCATATCATCATTATTGTATTATGTTCACTATGGCAATAAGGATTGGGTGTAGGCTACTGCAAAACCAGGGATTGCTGGCAGGCTACTAAACTAGCACCTGTCTATCAACCCTAGTTAACAAAATATCCACACTTATCTCACCATAGTTAACATTTACATTGGCATTAGCTACCCCTACTAAGTAGATGTATGTTACATCGGGCTGAAATAAGATTACTGACCTAATCTGTTAATGTGCATTGGCAATGGCACAATTAGTTTTGCTTGCTATAATTTTATTTATTTATTTCTGACATACTTTTTGGTTACAGTAGAGTAAAAGAAAACTAATTAAAATCCACACATTAAAACCAAAACAATATAAATTAGCATGTCTGTGTTCTTTACATAGGCTTTTAAAAACAAAGTAAATACACTTAAGACTCTTACACAACGGAATGTATACTAAAAAGATTCAGGACTAAACAGTTGGATTAAAGGCAACATTAAACAGCAACAATGTTATGGGCTTTGTCAGGGCAGGATACAAGCTGGTGCTATGTTTTCCCACTGTATACGCTATTACTATTAATTCCTTGAATTCCATGTTATTTTCTTGGGATCCCAAAACGTAAGTGGAGGGATACCTATGACATCGCAAAAGTTGTCTGTAAGCACGATAACTCTCGAAGAGATTTAGATGAATATTTTGATGAAACTTGGTGTGAGGATTCGTTGGGTCGTCGGACCAGTCAAGTTCGTAGATGGGCTTTGTAGCCCCACATTTAGGGGTGGGGGAGGGGATTCAAATTGAGGGGCAAACAAAATATTTTGAAACAGCTAATGTGATAGTCGATTATGGGGTAAGAAGACATGCTGAACACGACTGTGAAAACCATTTTGTCATCAGACAAGTAGTTTGCCCGGAATCCGGCCGAAACCGGAAAGTTTGTTAAAAGTAAAAGTTTTATTTGAAGTTGATTCGATATTCGATTTAGGGGTAGGAAGACATGCTGAAGACGATGGTGAAAACCATTTTCTCGACGGACAAGTGGTTCGCCCGGAATCCGGCCCAAGCCTGGAAGTTTTTTAAAATTAAATTTTGTATCTGGAGTTGATTAGATGTTCGATTTAGGGCAAGAAGACATGCTGAACACTTATGTGAAAACAATTTTCTACCCGGACATGTAGTTCGCCGGGAATCCGGCCAAAACCGGAAAATTGTAAGAAGTTAAAGTTTTATTTCTGGTTGATTAGATAACCGATTTAGGGGTTAGAAGAGATGCTGAATCCGTGTGTGATAATCATATTTTACCCGGACATATAGTTCGACCGGAATCCGGCTGGAGTCGGAAAATTTGTTATGAGGTAAATTTTTATTTGAAGTTGATTAGATGTTCATTATTGGGGAAAGAAGATACCCTGAGTTCGTTTTTAGCTTTCTTTTTTCGCCGGACAAGTAGTTCTAGAGTTCGGCCGAAACCGGAAAATTGGCAGAAGTGGCAGGAAGTTTTCGTCAAAACAGATATGACTTACAGGGGTAAACACACATGCTGAATCCAAATCTGAACTTGGTTTTCTCAGATGATTAGCTATTTGGCCTTAATCTTTTTCTGAATTTTAATTGTAAAAATGTGCAAGGAGTCTGGCAATGACTGGATCTGGCTAAGACAAGACCCTGGTGTCTGGATCAGATATTGAATTTTTGGGATCCCACGGAACCTTTGGTCTTGTTACAATTGCATATATACTATAAAATTGCAGTAGGCTAGTTACTGAATTTTGTACAGCCAATTATAGAGGCAAAAGTCTTTTGATGCAGTTATATGATTATTTTTATATATTAACACTGTCACTGAAGCAAGAAAGAGTGAATATCCTACCTAATGTACCATGACCTAGCTTATTTTCACTGATATAGGACTCACAATAGTTATTCTACCGGCTTGAAATTACAGCCCCAAAACGGACAAATACAAACAAATGGGACATTGGATGTTAAGGGTGGCAGTGCTTGAACCGCCCAAGAGCAAAATGGAGAAACTCCCACGTACTGCCCCCACACATGAGAATCATCCTTAAAGGACCTGTCTTACCTATAGATAGATAGATTAGTGTATTTCAAAAGCCCACAGGCCATATACACAAACAAACAAAAACAAAAATATAACTTAAACAATCAGACTACTTCTTAACTCTAAAGCTTTATCTATGTACACGCCCACTCGAGTAATAACGCTAGGGTTACTATTGCTCAAAATTTACGGAAGTGATAAAATCACACCCTCTAGATAAATTTTCCTTAAATCAGAAAGTTTCGGGCTTCTATGGAGAAAATGGTCCAAATTTTCTTCCTCCTTCTCACAAAGTGGGCAAGCATACCTCCCATCAGGAACGACACTACCTCTATCGAAAACCTTCTGCCTGCTCTGAATTGGAAGGCAGTTTGCCCTTAATTGGATCCAACGGCATAAAACTTTCCCGGGTAGATTGAACTTAAAATACACTTCCTCTCCAAAACAATACCACTTGATAATGACTCAATGTTATAGAACTATTAACAATGCTCTGCCAACACTGGATTTCCTGACCTTCTAAAACCACTCTAATCTGACGTTCTAGATCTTTTGGCAAATCAACACAACCAAGACCTTCATTCCATATATATGGCATTCCTACTCGCTCCAGTAACCGCTTTACCTGGAATGGCCAAGAATGTTTCAAACCATTATTCAGCATCTCATCATAAGCTAACCTAGCTAGTCTATCCTTACTCATATTAATAATTTTTAACCATAATCTAATAATACTAACACAACCTACTTCCACAATCACTCCATTTATTTCTAAGCCTGGAGACTCCAATTTATACTGTATATTCTAACCCCTCTAAACCACTCTGATTTGCTCACTTGCCATGTTTTGCTACCTTTGGGCTTTGATGTATTTCACACTATTGACGATTTTAGGGTGGTGGGCGAAAACTTCAAGCTGGCGTTATTCTATGGGTAAAGCTGTATTTTGAGTCAGATTACTGTATTACTCAGTCTAGTACACTAGCCCCTTTTCAGGCACGGTGCTCAAACATCTAGCACCATGCCTGGGTGCTAGACGTTCAAGCACTGTACCTTGGATTTCATGTATGGTGCATGGATTTCGGTATATAGTGCATACATCAACAACACAGTTTCTGTCATAACAACTGAGCACCAGCTCGGACAGGGCTGAAATTACTACCATGAATTAGAGAAATCAAAGACAATCCTTTATATATTTTTCACAACAAAAACAAAAGGGCTCGGCTGATGACAGATGTGAAAAACCTCATTTCCTTTTCTACATAGTCAAGGGTTTTGCATGCAAAGTGTCCTGTGCCTCAGCTTTTTCTACCTAGCAGCCAACTAGAATATTGTCTCTTGGGGAATAGATAGGGAAAATACATGGAAAATAGATAGGGTGCTGTTAGGTTTTTCATCTCCATCATCATTAGAGCCCTTTTGTTTTTGTTGTGAAAAATATATAAAGGATTGTCTTTGATTTCTCTAATTCATAGTAGTAATTTCAGCCCTGTCCGAGCCGGTGCTCAGTTGTGATGACAGAAACTGTGTTTTTTCTGTATGCACTGTATACTGAAATCCATGCACCATACATGAAATCCAAGGTACAGTGCTTGAACGTCTAGCACCCAGGCACGGTGCTAGACGTTTGAGCACTGTGCCTGAAATGGGGCTAGTGTACTAGACTGGTATTACTTTGATCAAACTGGAAACAGAAGCCAAATTTCAGAAAAAGTAACAAAACGTGTTTTTCTACCTTTGATGTGTTTCACACTATTGAAGATGTCTGCGAGAAGATTTTCCATCAGAAAAATTGGTTATGTAACTTGTTTCCCTGTTTTTGCTATAACAGTACAACTTGTAACTACAGTAGAGGTATATTTATGTGAGAGATTACTTAACTTTAATGTGAACAGTGCAGTTTCTGGCTAAATGGTAGAATGAAGATCCAAAATACCTATACAGGTGTTTTCAGATGCCCTTAATTACCTACTTTGGCTAACTAGTAGGCTAGCGAGCTTTAGACACAGCAAGTACAGGAAAAGCCAAAGTCCACTGTCGACAAACATTCGCATAAGATCTTCATCTTCATTCTACCATTTAGCAGGAAATGGCAATGTTCACATTAAAGTAACTGTTCACATAAGCATACCTCTCCTGTCAGTCTGGGCTCAAGCCTAATGTCCAGAGTCACCGTGTCCACCGATGGACAGGTCTTATATAGGGAACGACGCTACTGTCGTCAGCGACACCTCTGGCCGCAGTGTTCCTCCTTGGTACCGTGCTCCAGGTGTCACCGTGTCAACGTTGGATGCTGGCGACGAGCTGGTACAGATTGCATGCAGAGAGAGCAACCCCAGCTCTTAAAACTTTCATGTGATTTCAGAGTTACTTCACATATTGATGATTTTGTGAATGTTTACTGTTACTAATGTTTGTTTATGACTCTACAAATAAAGATTTAAGCTGTTTTTAACTTTTTCTTTTTTTAGTCCGCCGGACAGTTTTTGACGCTTGTCTTGTCTGATAACTACTACTATATGGCTGAAACGAAGTGGAGAAGAGTTTCGGAAACGTGTGCGTAGATGGCTCTTTTAGCGTAGTATGCGGAAGGATTATAGATGACTCTGGGATGAGAGGATCTTGGCACGATAACCATAAGGCGAATGTAAAACTTGGTTGTAGGAATGTTATTGCGCATAAACAATCAACAACTTCAATTGCATTTTGCACATTCACCACGCCAAATTAACAGACGTAGATCCGAATTATCCCTTCGTAATATTGCCACATGATGTTCATCAGTCTGTCTCGGTCTGCCATAAATTTTTGTCCCTACCCTCTTGAAAGAGTGAATCTTACGGTTCGATCAGAGTCACGTTGTCTTGGCAGTATTTTCGCCACTATCAACCGTATCTCAACTTTTCCATACGGAACATCAACTCATGGAGATTTGGTAGCTACACAGAGTACCAAATAGGCTATCGGTCCAGAATTATTCGGTATCAGGATTGAGATTCGGTAATTTATTCGGCATAATTTTTGGGACTCGATAGTTACCACGAATCCCGCCTATAGTTCCACTTTCGACGAAATTTATTCGGTATAAAAACTTGGATTTGGTAATTTATTCGGTAGAGGCGAATAACTGGTCGTGACAAAAGGATTAATCCATGATTTCATCGATAGTCCTAACTTTGATTTTGGATACCAAAAACACGCTGTAGTCAGAGTTGTTTCGAAAATTCCTCCTGCTGCGCTTTTCGTAATATTCTGTATTTTGTGGAAGGGCGCGTCATTTAACTGGGGTCTTAAGCCAGTCAAAGGGTTGGGATTTGAGAAACATTCGAATCTGGGATCTGCATGGAAAAGGTCAAATTTGACAGGAAGAACTTTAACTAATCTCGCCTGCGGCGCTCACTTTATGTGTTCATATGTAGTAGGCCTATTGACTAGCCTACAGTAGCTGCTGCTGCCGGGACGTCGCTCCATCCGGTTTGGGGAAATTATTAAGCCTACATGAGAACTGCTCGACCCGCTTGTCTATAGGCTATTAAATAAATAAATAAATATTCCCCATTCGGATCCCATCGAAACATTTGGGCTTGTTCTTTCAGAATGTACATTTTACAGTCCGGAATTAAAGCCCGCCAATTGAATTAAAAGTTTTAGTCAAGGTTTTCCTCTCGGTCACCATGCGATTCCGTGGTGTAGTCTACACTATCCCCTTGCTTCTCTCCGTATATTCCCTTTGATGTGGCCATATTAGCTCGCCAAAGTATTATAACAACAGACGATAGGATCTGAGATAACGAAAGTCTTCTTTAGAGTCTTCTATTTCCATTACACAGCTCTGTAATCTTCCCCTTAAACGACTCTCCAATTGCAATAATCACTATTTCCTTCCCACGGCCCACCTGTTAAATGGACATGTCAATTCCCACCGTGTTATTCACTGTTCTCTTGGAAGCGTAATCAGCGTAACCCACCCACTGGGCGCAATGCCACCCTATTCCCTCCCACATTGCGGTTTCTTCTGGCATCGCCTGAGTAACAAGGGGTGAGTTGATACCGAATATCCTAAGGCAGGCAGGGCGCCAGCCAGATTCTATATTTTGACGCAACTCGCGTATTTCTCTTAATCACATCTTAGGTGGAACACAAATGCTGAGAAGTTTTGGAACACAAATACTGAGAAGTAGTTCCTAGGGTTGTCGATGTCGCTGAAAACGAATATCGTAGTGCGCGTTTCCACGGTTGTTGCTTTTCTGGGATGTAGGCTAAAAACGACAAATTTCGCTTATGTTGACCTGTCATCATTCTTCCTTTTTTACAAAGATACATAGTTGTCAAAATCCAATGTTATCTTATATCATTCGAAAGACCAAAGCAAGCTCTACAAGACTACGATTAATTCTCTATTATCTGATTAACTGTTCATTCTCTATTCACCATGTTTTACAAATAACGGTTACAAATTATGGCAAAAATTGCAAAGAAAGGCTCAGAACTCGGAATTATTTCAAGGTAACGAACTTTTTTGTTCTTTAAGAAAATGAGCCGCATTTGTTTCTTAACAATTTAAGCTGAAATTCAGTTTTCTATTTTTATTTACGAGGGGTCTGCTACTTTAATGTGTGATAGCCTACACCACTGAAATGAGCTTCATTAGCAAGGAGCGGTATCTATATTATTTTTTTTACTCAAACAAAGGGCCAAATAAGACTTCCTAAATGTCGATCATTGGTATTGAAGCTTCAGATATCTTATTGATTTTCAAATCAGTTGATATATTTTAAACAGAAAAACAAAACAAAAGTGGTATTTTAGTAGGATATCCTTTGACAAAAACTGGGCGTGAGTCTAGTCGGTATATATGTCGTGTAGGCTAGTAACTAACAAAATTAGAGACTCAGTCAAGTAGGGTTTTACTAGAAAGTCTATCTGCCGCGACTTGTGCTGATGTAACCTAGGATTGTCACTTATAGCCCAGGACAAGAAAGGTTAGACTGTATTAACTGTATACGTTGGGGGAAACGGTACACGTATTAGCAAGTGGTTCCATACCCGCTTTTTTATGCCTATAAGAATATCCTTACACCTGCAATGGGGGTTCTGGTATTTACTCCGGTCGTACCCGCGCTCGCTAAGTTACGCAAACGCCAAAAAAGAGTTTTAATCGGTTTTAATCAGAGGTTTGCAATAATTTACGCGTCATATTCCGAGGATCTTCTTCTTAGCAAGCTATAAAATAATTCCATAATTTACCGCAATTTCAATGACAAATAAAATAATTCCATAATTTACCGCAATTTCAATGACAAGTTTTAGGTAATTTACGTCTAATGTCCGCGTTGACTGTTACGCCAGCTAAAAATAAAAAAAACGAAGTACCGTGAAGTTTAATCAGCAGGTTTTGCTAATTTAGTCGTTAACTACCCACGCTCAAAAACTTACGCAAGCTGTGATGAGTGTAAGCTGGCGCGAATTTGCATCCAGAAGGCTCTTGTATTTATTCGTGAAATTCCCGCGCCCTAAAAGTTGCTGAAGTTACACTTATTTTCAGTCCAGAAGGTTCTGGAAATTAGTCAGACGGTTCAGGTAATTTATTATCCAATTCCCGCGCTCCGATAGACGACACGGAGCTCGACACCGAGGTGAGGCCTTCCGAGTATAAAACAAACAGACACATCTCATCGTTACAGACACAAAAATATACTTGAACTGGACGGACAAATTACAGGCCACACACCGAAAGTTCATCCATGGGAGATTTCCCTCTACCTAGCGTAAAAAGGTAAAAATAAGGAACTGCAATGTTTGTATTTCGTCCCTGCCGAACTTACGATTTTTTAACCACCCGGAATTCGATCCGAGCAATCCGAGACCCTTTAAAAGAGACGAAATTTTTCTTTCAGTGTTCCTTTTCCCCCCTTCAGGCCGCAGGTAAAATTTGAAGTATAACTTTCCTTATTTCAGTCCCGCTTGGAAGGGTCCTCTTCTGGCCGTAAAAACAAAAAATGAAATACTGAAATTATGAAATTTAAACCTCTAAGAGCAACCCAAAGTGCCATTATAATAATAAGAAATTTTGACAATTTTTGGTATCTTGTCTTTTCGTGGCTTTCTTCTAAGGTCAGCTAAAACCCTGAAATTTCTATCTGGGGATTTCGACCCTTCTTCGCAAAGCTCCTCCTCAGTCCGCAGATAAAATTATGAAAATTACTTGGCTAGGGTCAGACCATACTGTACTAAAAAAAAAAGAATACAATTTCAATGCCAATACCGTAAGGGTTTAAACTCGAAACCAATTGAGAAACTCGAGAGTATTTGAAAAATACCGAAATTTGCGATTTTTGGTATGTGAGTCCTTCGTGGCAATGGTAACCCTCAGACCGCAGCTACAAATATGAAACAATAATTTATTTATTTTCGGTCTTTTTGGGCAAGGGATCTTTTCAGGCCACTGGCAAAAATATGAAATTACGAAATTTAACCCCCTCTCAATGTGACTTGAGGAACCCGAGGTCCATAAAAATGAATTCGTTTCTGGATGAATTCGTTTCTGAATTTTCTTTTCTTCTTGCACAATTAGTTCCCTGGGAATTCTGCCGAAACCGGGAATTTTGCAGAAGTAAAGCAGGAAGTTTCGGTCAGTATATCTGAACTTGGTTTCTCTGGTGATTAGCCTGGCGAAGACTGGATCTGTCGAAGACAAGACCAAATTGTCTGGTTCAAATATTGGATTTTTGGGATCCCATCGAAACCTTTGGTCTTGTTCTAAGTGGACAAGTAGTTTTGCCGTAGATACGAAGTTATGGGTAAAACTGATTGGAAGGTTGATAAATAGGAGAAAGACACAGTGAGAGAAATACTATACTTGGTCTTGCCTTGGATAGACAGTCTGGGTAGAAACATCTGGGGAAGTTTACTAATGAAGCTACAATTTATCAAATGTTCTTTTAACTCATTATAAGAGAAGAGCTGGACACTGGTGACACAAAACCAGAGACAGCCCCGAGTGAAACCCCTGTGGGGTCCCATCGAAAGCTATGCTCTGTTTATCTAAGATCGCATGCTCCGTGTTTCGTTGGGTTGTCGACATACGTCCCTATTCGAAACGTCTCTGTGACAAAACTTCCCCATCACAAAACGTCCCCTTGGCGAAACGTCCCCGGCTATAGAATTTTATTTTCAGCGCTGACGGTAGCTAGGCCTATGAGACTACTGATTGCGTCATCAATTCAGACACAATATGTTTTTGGAATATAAACTTTGGAAAACCTCGATGGGTTGACTATTTCAGCATTTAACCGATACTCAGGAAACCTACCAGACTGTTGCTTCCGGCTATAGCCATTTCTTAAAGGACCCCTCGCACTATTGACTCTTCAGCTTACATTATTTTAAAATATGTGAATACTAGGCTGTGTTTGCAACAAACAACCCACGGTTGTGGCTGTTTTAAGCCTTTTCTGAAACCAGTTGAGTTGTAGCGAAAGCAGGAAACAATTTACAAAACCGGTTTCTCTGATGGAAAAACTTCTCGCAGACAACCGTCGACAGCGTGGTACACGTCCAAGGTATCAAAACATGTCAAGTGAGAAAATCAGCGTGGTTTTGTTAGCGGGGTTAGAATGTACCGTACGAAATTAGGGTCTCCGGGTTTAGAGATATGTGGAGTAATTGCGGAAGCAAAGATTTATTGTTTTATCTTTTATTTAATTGGTTTTATTTTGTGTGTTTGTTTAGGCTGCGATATAACTCATGTGATCTCGCTTTTGTTCGATATTTAATTTGGTGATATTTATTATTAAAAGATTTTATGAAAGGATCAAAACATTCTAACCTATATTAACCATGTCTCTCTACCTAACTAGTGGTTCCATCCGCTTTCGTTTCCTCGCTTCCCATGTTATTTTTAACCAGCATAGCGGCACTACGCTTATTTTTGCATTTCCCTTGTTTGACTCTTTTTGAGCCACAGCGGAATATGCTCCTCACCAATATGCTCCTCAGATTGTGCATGTTGCTTCAAACGACCTAGAACTCACCAGTTACGAGTCATTTGCAAGTTGCAAGGCATATAACACGACATATTTTAACTGAAAACTGTACATTTAAGAAGCAACCAGCTGGCAACCAGTTCTATGTCCGATCTTTCCTGCTTATAAGGAATGTTCCCACATCTGTAATGCACACGCTGAAGTTGTTTTACTCGATCATGCACCTGAAGATCGAGGCGGACTTAAAAATCTATGCTTGGTGACTTTTCGCCACGGGGACGTTTTGACACAGGGACGCTTCGACACGGGGACATTTTGTCATAGGGATGTTTTGTCACGGGGATGTTTTGTCACTGGGACGTTTCGCCGGGGACGTTTCGTCGGTAAGTCATTTCGTTGTCGGGTTCGTTGTATGCCCTATTGCCTGCTATAGCGGACGAAAGTACCCATTGGTATAAATAAAACAGCAAAATGATGACGTCAAATATTGTCAACTGGGCAAGTGAAACGATATTCTTGACATGTGCGGACGAAGCAGCCAAGTAAAACGCGCCTCAAATGTATGAAATACAAGATATACCGACTTTAGGTAATTGCCAGTGTAGCAGTCTATTAACTCTCTGGTCTGGACAGTTTGTGCCCTACAAATGCGAGAACGTCAGAAACGACAAATAACAGAAATGGGGATTTTTGTCCCCATTCCGGGATTTTTTCCCTCCAAATCTGAGGATTTTATTTTTTACTTTTTGGCACCCCTGAGCTTGACTGAGACAACCGAGTGTCCTCTTCGGGCAATGTTTCAATTGAACTATTGTTATTGAAGCTTTCCAGATAAGTTGAGTAGTCTGATATCCTGTCAAAAAATGTATTCATACTGCGGGCGCGATTTATTTGAGGTACTGGATCCAACTGAGGGCCAATTGCCTACCACTCCACGGTAGAAAACAAGACCAAAGGTGTCGATGGGATCCCAAAAATCTAAGATTTGATCCAGACAATTTGGTCTTGTCTTCGCCAGGCTAATCATCAGAGAAAACCGAGTTCAGATATTCTATCTACCTATCTATACCTCTACAAGCCATATCTATTTTGACGATATTGACCGAAACTTCCTGCTTTACTACTGCCAAATTTGCGGTTTCGCCCGAATTCCGAGCGAACTACTAGTCCAGCAAAAAAAAAAAAATTCAGAAACGAAGCCGGTGTATCTCCTTATCCCTATAAAGAAATCTAATCAGCTTTAAATAAAATTTTGACTTAAAAAAAATGCGGGTACAACCGGATTCCGGACTAATTATATGTCCGGGTAAAAAATGATCATTATATACAGACTCAGCGTCTATTCTTACCCCTAAATATATCATCTAATCAACTTCAGATAAAGCTTATACTTTTAACATATTTTCCGGTTTTGGCCGGATTACAGGACGGACGGATAGACGGACGGACGGACAACTTTTGCGATGTCATAGGTATCCCTCCACTTACGGTTTGGGATCCCAAAAAGTGTTTGAAAGAAACAAGAAGAATCCGGATGGGAAATATGCGTGTCCCCTTTGCGGTGGTGAAGATGAGGATATCGGTCATTTTATAAGCCGGTGCCAAGAGCTTTCGGATCTCCGTAGGGAGATTTTCGGTGGGTATATCCCGACACTTCCTGGTATCCTGAAGTGTACATCCGCCCAGTCGATTTTTAAGATTTGTAGGTTTGTATCTAGAGCGTTGGAATATAGAAAGATTTCCATAGATAAGCTGTATGTTGATTGACGTTTCTGAGTATTAATAACCTGTACCTGTATATGGCCCTCGGGCTTTTTCAAATACAATTATTATTAATACTGTGGGCCCATACTAATTAATCTTGTACATGCATTAATGGAGGACCGACCTACCAACGGACGGACAGATAGAAATTGGGAACGATACATGGCACTAGGGCGAAGGGGTGACATAAAAACAAAATAAAAATCTCGCGATAACAGAGAACGGTTAGGAACGCAAAGAGGTGATGTTATGTTGTTAATAGTGAGAGATATGTGGTCAACATTCTTTCCCGGTATTCAAATGCCGCGGACCTATTGTCTTGAATCTATATCTTTATTTTCTTGAATGCTTACAAAGGCGAGATTGTGAACCAGCTTGAAGCGGTTGTCGGCGAAGCGTCCCCTGGCTCAACGTGACGAAAGGTCACCGTGACTAATCGACCTGATTCGCATCTAAGCATGCTTATTTTAATGTTCTGTCACGGGGCTACAGGTGCCGGCTGGTGAAACCCTTTAGTGTAAGCTGGCCACTAGTAATTGTATACTGCTAACGATATAAAAAAGGAAAGTCAGGTGCCGGCATTGACACCCTGAACTTGGTGTACAGTTAAATTGGGGATGGGCAACCCCTTTGTTCAATATGTGAAGCTGAACTCCTTACACTGTTTCCGCGGTTTTGTTGGCTTACCGACGAAACGTCTCCATGACAAAACGTCCCCGGCGAAACGTCCCCATGACAAAACGTCCCCGTGACAAAACGTCTCCAAGCACAGATTTAAAGTTCGCCTCGATCTTCAGGTGCATGATCGAGGTAAAACGTGTGCATTACAGATGCGGGAACATTTTTATAAGCAGGAAAGATCGGACATAGAACCGGTTGCTTCATAATTTTTTTTTTTTTTCAGTTAAAATGTATCGTGTAATATGTCTTGCAACTTGCAATTGACTCGTAACTGATGAGTTCTAGGTCGTTTGAAACAACATGCAAAATCTGAGGAGAACCAATATGCTCCTCAGAGAAAGGGGAAGCCCGCTGTGGCTCAAAGAGATCAAAGATACTGAAAGATACAAGATACTGAACCTGGGGGATATGAATACTCAGTCCAGGATCCTTCCTTGGACTGAAATCACTTTTCCTGTTTTCGCTACAAGTCAACGGGTCTCGGAAAAGGCTTAAAACCAGCTTAAAACAGCCAAAATCGTGGGTTATTTGTTGCAAGCGCAGCCTATTTCTAAGTATTCAAATATTTTAAAATACTGTAAGTTGAAGAGTAAACGGGGCGAGGGGTCCTTGAAGAAATGGCTATAGCCGTGAGCAACACTCTGGTCGGTTTCTTGAGTATTGGTTAAATACTGAAGTAGTCAACCCATAGTGATTTTCAAAAGTTTATATTCAAAAAACTTTTTTGTCTGAATCGATGAGGCAATCAGTGGTCTCATAGTCCTAGCTATCCCTCAGCGATGAAAAAAAAAACTTTTCGCCAAAAGACGTTTTGTCATGGGGACATTTTGTCACGGGGATGTTTTGTCGACAACCGGCTTTGTTTGCCTCTCCACATATCGCTGCTAAAACATCGTAGCTGACGTATCCAATTCATGAATATATTTACCTCCCACCCCCTTCCTCCCATAGTTTCTTTATCAAGCGTCACCTTTTCTCTACTTTAAAAATGGACGTATGACGTTTTCACCACAAAATAATTACTCAAAAAATTATTCCCTAACAGTTAGCGCTGGGCAAGATTCGTCATCCTGCATGAAAGTCCTCCCAGCGCGGCGAATTTCACTCCCACGTCACCCCCTTTCTCCCACCGGCTTCTGTCAAGCACTATGCAGCACTTGCAGCAGAGCGCTACCGAAGCCGATAAATTGTTTAATTTGGTTGTTCGACGTTCGTTGGAAAACAGAAGATGGGAATAATTGGCTCCTTCCGTGTGTTCTTAATTATGATAGTACGTCATACGCGGGGCCATGCAAGGATTCGATTCCGAATCAAGGGCTAGTTACGCATCAGAATACACCATTTTATGCTGAGGATTCCAGTCCGACCTTAAAAAACAAGACCAAAGGTTTCGATGGGATCCGAGCAATTTAATATTCGATACAGGAAATTGTGTTTTGTCTTCACCAGACTCCTTGATCTGAGCAAACCAAAATCAGATATGGGTTCAGTCTGTCGACGTATACTTACGTTCAGGGTCGTTGCAAGGGGATTCATCAACTTTTGGTGCGAAGGCCCCAGATTTCAATAAAATTGTTCGGTATTTTTTCGATACCAGAACCTTAGGTATATTACAGGATTTCGGTAGTTATACAGAATCCCAAATAGGCTAACGGGCCGAATCTGTTCGATGTAATGACCGTGATTCGGTATAATTAACGGTGTTCGGGGGCTTATCCCCTAATCAACTTCAAATAAAACATTTACTTTTAAAAAACTTCCGGTTCTTGCCGGATTTCGGGCGAACTACTTGTCAAGCGAGAAAATGATTTTCATAATCATGTCTTTTTACCCCTTCATCGACTATCTCATTAGCTGTTTAAAAATATTTTGTTTGACCCTTAATTTGAACCCCACCCCCCTGCTGTAGGGCTAGAGAGCCCATCTACGAACTCGACCTTTCCCTTGACACAAAGGATCCTCACACCAAGTTTCATATATCTCATTCCCTTCGAGAGTCATCGTGCTCACAGACAGACAGACGGACAGATGGCAGACGGACTTTTGCAATGTCATAGGTATCCCTCCACATACGTTTTGGGATATCAAAAATTTAAAGTACGAATTCTCATTTTCTAGGATTCCTTAAAATATCGGTAACATTGTAGGCTCTGCCCCCCCCCCCCCCCCTCCCCATAACAAATGTAGCAGACTCTTTTGTAGAATATTACAAGATTTCAAGACTA
Source organism: Branchinecta lynchi (assembly GCA_023053575.1). Classification (NCBI taxonomy): domain Eukaryota; kingdom Metazoa; phylum Arthropoda; class Branchiopoda; order Anostraca; family Branchinectidae; genus Branchinecta; species Branchinecta lynchi. The sequence continues at coordinate 10,807,704 of JAKZAP010000013.1, read as the reverse complement.
TTTTATTGCAGGTCCTACTACTTTCAGCTAATCACGAAGGATTGTGCACTCTCGACTGTATCGCAGACAGCAAGTCTTTGTATCGCATCTTTGTTCATCTCAAACTCCGAATAAATAAGAAATGAATTACGGAAAACATATTGCTCCAGCTTCGGATGTATAAGTGTAGGTTAGGTTGGATTATTTATAATAATAACGAACGAACAAATATCGTTTTCGATATGGATACTTTCGTTTCGACATCGATATTTGGTCCGATATATCGATCTATCGATATCCAATATATCGCATCTTAATCAATCTCGAACTCCGAATAAATAAGAAATGAATTACGGAAAACATACTGCTCCAATTTCGTATGTGTAAGTGTAGGTTATGTTGGATTATTTGCATTATTTACGAATGGACAAATATCGTTTTCGATATCGATATTTACGTTTCGATATCGATATTTGGTCGGAAATATGGATATATCGTTATCGATATCGAATATCGCCCAACACTAGAGTCGGCTTCAGTATATTTTGCTTCTGGTGAAGGTAATTCAGTGGCGACCAAACTTTTTTTCATATGTGTAGGATGAATGAAACTTGGCAGGCATATTGAACTTGGAAAAAGTCACTTTCCCCATCAGACCCTCTGGGAATGCAATAGAGGTATGCTTATTAGAACATTCGTTAACTTCGAAATTTGCCATTTTCATGCACTTGCTGTGGCTAAATATATGTACCAGTTAGCCTAAGTACTACTCTCCTCGCACTATTCACTCTTCAACTTGCAGTATTTTAAAGTATTTGAACACTTCAACTATGCTGTGTTTTCAATAAATAACCAACTGTTTTGGCTGTTTTAAGCCTTTTCCGAGACCCGTTGACTTGTAGCGAAACAAGGAAACAATTTACATAACCGGTTTTCCTGATGGAAAAACTTCTCACAGACAACCGTCTCGAACCGTCGACAGCGTGATACACATCGAAGGTAGCAAAAGATGGCAAGTGAGAGAATCAGCGAGGTTTTGTTAGAGGGGATAGAATGTACCGCACGAAACGTGTGTCTCCAGGATCAGAAATATATGTAGTGATTACGGAAGTAGTTTGCATTAGCATTGTGAAACATGATATGGCAACATTACGAAAGGATCTTCAAGTTAATCTTCGATCCGAATCTCCATGAGTTGATGTGCCGTATGGAAAAGTTGAGATACGGTTGATAGTGGCGAAAATACTGCCAGGAATTCCAGTCAACAAGAAAGACTCTGATCGGACAGTAAGACTCACTCGTCCACAAAAATTATGGCACACCGATGCAAAATGCAATTGAAGTTGTTGATTGTTTATGCGCAATGACATTCCTACAATTAAGTTTTAGATTCGCCTTATGGTTCTCGTGCCAAGATCCTCTCATCTCAGAGTCATCCTATAATCCTTCCGCGTACTACGCTAGAAGAGCCATCTACGCGCGTTTTCCGAAACTCTTCTCCACTTCGTTTCAGCCATATAGTAGTAGTGATCAGACAAGACGGGCGTCACGGGCGTCAAAAACTGTCCGGCGGACTAAAAAAAGAAAAAGTTAAAAACAGCTTAAATCTTTATTTGTAGAGTCATAAACAAACATTAGAAACAGTAAACTTTTACAAAATCATCAATATGTGAAGTAACTCTGAAATCACATGAAAGTTTTAACAGCTCAGGTTGCTCTCTCTGCATGCAACCTGTACCAGCTCGTCGCCAGCATCCAACGTTGACACGGTGACACCTGGAGCACGGTACCAAGGAGAAACACTGCGGCCAGAGGTGTCGCTGACGACAGTAGCGTCGTTCCCTATATAAGACCTGTCCATCGGTGGACACGGTGACTCTGTTGGGATGGAAGACAAAGAAGGACATTAGGCTTGAGCCCAGACTGTCTCCTGTACTGTATTATAAGTCAACGGTCTCAGAAAAGGCCCAATGCCCCATCTGCTGGTATTGGGCATTTTTGGGTGGTGGGCCAAAACTTAAAGCTGGCATTATTCTATGGGTAAAGTTGTATTTTGAGTTAGCTAACTGTATTACCTTGATCAAACTGGAAACAGCAGCCAAATTATAAATAATATAATAAAACAACAATCAACTCAAGAAACAGCAGGTTCGAATTTTCAGATTTTTCGACACACGCTACTAAAGTCAAGATGCGTCTCTGGCACAACCGCCAAGTTCAAGTTGTAGAAACATGGCATGTAGAAATGGATGGGAGGTCATTAATGATATTTGGGATTAGTTTATATGGCCTTCTGATATATTGCCGTGGCTTTTTATTACAGAAAAAAACAATTGAGTTGAATTCTAGTGCTGAGGCTAGGGTCAAGACGGTGTGGGATCATGTTATTGTTTTAGTTGTTGATGCTTTAAAGCATGAATTTGTTGAGACTGATGGCAAAACCTTTGGTTTAGAGGAACCCAGAAGATTGACAGACCTATATCCTTCTACTACCAAGCTATACAAGGTCTGCTTACCAGTTTTTTTTTTTTAATTTGAGTGTTAAACTTTGGACTAAACAGCTAAAGTTTAAGTTAACAGGTTAATTGGTAAAGTCAACCAGACTTATTCTATATTTTATCTGCAAGTGCTAGCACTTTGCCGTGAGGTACATTTTTCCAGAAGTTGTATCCAACCTTGCAGCAACCTTGAATTAAATAACTTGAGAATTGTCCTCAGGAATTTTAAAATGAACTTTCAATGAAGTTCTAAATAGTTTGAAATAGTTCATAACATAAAAATCAAGAAGAGGAGTCTTAATGGCCTAGGTCCTTAGGCTAGGTTAAGGAAATTTTTATGTTATTTAATTCAAGGTTCATCCCCTCCTGTAAATTAAAATAATTGAACTATTAAAAGAGGATTAAAGCCAGCACTATTTTGATGAAGTTTGTCTTGCTGATGCATGCTGCTGAAGGCTAAATAGAGTAATGTTTCAACCGCAGAATACAGATTGCGTACAGAAGAAGGGGTGGATTTCAGTCTACCACAAACCCCTGAATTTTGGGTATCCTATGCCTAACTCTATATACTGTACACTATGCCAAATGTACAATATTAGCCTTCTTCTTTTACCCAATATGTTTGGGTGAGAAGGGGCAAGAGATTTACCGAGTGGCTGGTCATTTTTACTGACTGTTATTATTGCAGACAAATTACTGTTTATAAGGAAAGAAAGACTGTTTTGACAAAAAATCAACTGATTTTCGTAAAAAACAGCTGTTTTTAAGAGAAAATCGACTATCTTTACGAAAATCCAAATGCTTTTAAGAAAAGTTAACTGTTTTCAAGACAAAAGTTGAGTTTTTTACGAAAAACAACTGGCCGACAACGTTTGGGGGGGGGGGGCATTCCCCCCTCCCCTCCTATATGTGATGCACCTGCCAATAATCATTAGAAAATCTGGGCTGGTACTTACTTTTAGAATCCCGAAGTGCAGATAAATTGTACCGTATTTGGGGAAGTCTAGAGATACACTACAGTTATGGCTCATAAAATAAATAACAAATGGAATGTTGAGACTAGTTGCAATTCTGAAACCCTGAGGCACCCACAACAGTGGATCGCGAATTGCTTTTGCTGCATTTGAAAACTATTTTAAGTCAGGTTTTGATTTGAAGTCATTGATAGCTAGTGACTTTGGGGACATTCTGGGCTCCAACATCACCAAGTGTGATGTTCCCAGCACATGTTGTGGCGTTCCCAGACGAAAGAAATGGCAAATGGCTCGTATAAAGGCTGATCATCATTTTTGGAGCTAACAAGACATGCATAGAATAAAAGGCAGCAGATATGAAAGCTGAAAGTTCCACTTTTTCTTTAGTTTGTGGCAGACCCACCAACTACCACCCTTCAGAGACTGAAAGGGCTAACAACTGGAACACTGCCAACGTTTGTTGAGGCTGGCTCAAACTTTGGGGGATCAGCAATACTTGAAGATAATCTGATTGATCAGTTGAGAAACCAAAATAAAAATGTGGTCTTCATGGGAGATGATACGTGGGATTCATTGTTCCCGGGAAGGTAGGCTAAATTTCCTGCAATGACTGCTTTCAGTTTTGATCTCCCATTATCTTTTACTTCATATTGATCGGCTATTTTGTAGGTCATAAGATAGCAACTGTGAAGAGGCTAGTATTTTTTTGATTTCAGTAGGTTCCCGAAACTTGACATTTTACCCAGAATTTTTTCTCAGCAATAAAGAAATGTTGTATCTTCTACCTTGCCCTAATCCATCCATCTTGGAGTCCAAGATGGAGACTTGGACCATATCTCTTATATCTCCAGGAATTGGACCATACCTTTCTGCTGCTAGGAGCTTGCTCAATAAGCGGCACTTTACTATCATAGTTAATTTAACCAATTGCTGATTCGAACTTGTTTCCTTTATACCGTATTTCTGGCCTTTTTCGTGACAGCTCTAGAGGTTGGCAGCTAGAGTCTCACTTGATTTGCTTTTCTGTGTGGTACCTTATTCGTCGTGTCGTGTGCAACTCCTTCCCGGGGATTCTGCAACCTCTTGCAATAGAGTGGTTCACAAAGCTTAGCTTGGAATACCCCCTTCGAACACGAGGTCTCTGCTTGGGACTGTTTATCTAGACAGGTAAGGTTTTTCACTGAAATATATTTTATCATGTTGAATCCAGAGCCTTCATTTAATAGGTTTCACCGGTCATACCCATTTCCATCATTCGATGTGTGGGACCTGGACACAGTAGACCGAGGGGTAAAACAACACCTATTCCATGAGCTTGGAAAGAAAGACTGGAAGCTGTTGATAGCCCATTCTCTTGGTGTGGATCATGCAGGGCATCGCTATGGACCACAGCATCCAGAAATGCAAAGGAAGCTCCAGGAAATCGATGAAATAATCAGGTGAAAAATCCTCTACTATTTAAGTGTAATGGGAATCGATTGATGGACAGTACCCAACTCTAGTTTTCAGGGCTGGTTTTGTAACACTGGAGGTTATCTACAGAATATAAAAGTGTCATCCGGATATGTGAGGGCCGCTATGCACGATGGTTTAATAAACGAAAGGGCAGCTAGCCTGCCATAATCCGAAGGTATAGGCAAAACTGTGAAAAATTGTGAAAAGTTAAAAATAAAGCTGAACAAAAAGATGCTGTGCTAAAGAGTGTTGTTTGTGACGACAGTTGTCAGATGTTGTCAGACAACAACCGAGGAACTCTCAAGATTATGCTTCTTCTCCCCCTCTCTCACCCTGTATCACAGACCAGAAGAATATCCAACAGTTAGGAACATATCAAGGCTTGCTTCAATTAATACCTCATTTTTTTTTAAATGGAATTTTCTATGACGTGAAATGCACTAAACGAGTAAGTTTCGAGTCCCGAAGTCCCCCATTACGAATACCAAGCAGATCTAGTAAGAAGTCCCTTTTTATTAAAATCAAGGCTGATCCATCGTTTTGCGTATGAAAGTTTTCCATTTTCATTGCCTTTCACTTCTTATCTATTCATTAATACAGTGGACTAAAAAAAAAAAAAAAGGTGTTTTAAATCAAAGTCACATGGATCACGTGCATATCCTCAAAAGAGATCCAGTACCTAGTGACGGTGCAGACCAATATACTGACTTTTTAAAGTTAGTAAGCATACCTGACTGATAGCTGGTGTACAAGGGTTTCGTCAGTAAGAAGCCCCTCTGATTAGGCCAAGCCCTATCATTGTGTTGCGAGAACAACACTTTGGTTTTATCGTTTTTTTTTTTTTTTTTTTTTTTTGCTAGTACCGTATCCCGATTTGCGCTTATTCTTATGGCACTTGCCCTTCGGCCAAGTGCCATATAGCGATCGCAATTTCTGTTCGTCCGTCGGTCTGTCCAGGTTTTTCAAGTTCGGGCACTCCACACAAGCTAGGAAGATGAAACTTCGCAGGCATATCAGGGACCCGACCAGATCAACTTACAAATAATCACTTCCCCAATCCGACTTTCCCCGGATCCGGGAGTCCGGAAACTATAAAGCAAAAGCGGAGCGAAACGTAGCATAAAGAGCGCTGCACAAATGTGGGATCGAACCATGGACCTCTGAGTCGCGAAGCGACGGCTCTACCACTGCGCCAAGACTACATGTATGAGAGAGCGAATGCGGGACTGTATAGAAAGTGAATAAACTAAACAAATCTCGTGAAACGATTACACATAAGCTAGGACAATGGAACTTGTCAGCAATATTTGATGTATTAGGGAGCGAATGCGGGAGTATATATTGTTAAAAGATTGAATCGGGGACCCGACCTGATTAACCTGGACATAGTCAAGAAACATAAATAATAGTTCGGGCACTTCCACACAAGCTAGGACGATGAAACTTCGCAGGCATATCAGGGACCCGACCAGACTAAGTTGGAAATAGTCACTTGCCCGATCCGACCATCGTGGGGGGAGGGGGAGGTGGCGGAAAACGGAAAATAGGGACGTTCATAACTTTCGAACGGGTGATCGGATCTTAATGAAACTTGATATCTGGAAAGATCTCGTTTCTCAGATGTCTCATTTCAAGTCCGGAGCGGATCAGATGAATCTGGGGGGGGGGTCGGAGGGGGGAACCGGAAATCGTGTGAAACTCTCAGAGTGGACCGATCGGGATGAAACTTGGTGGTAAGAACAAGCACAAGCTCTACCGACATCACTCACAGAACTAGACCCGATTCGGACCCTGTGGGGGGAGTTGGAGGGGGGTTCCGGAATTCCGGCGATCCGTAGTTAATGTACTTCCAGGTGGGCTAGGACGATAAAACTTGGCAGGCGTATGAGGGACCCGATCAAACTAACTTGGAAATAGTCACTTGCCCGATGCGACCATCGTGGGGGGAGGGGGAGGTGGCGGAATCCGGAAAATAGGGACATGCATAACTTTCGAACGGGTTATTGGATCTTAATGAAACTTGATATCTGGAAAGATCTCGTGTCTCAGGTGTCTCATTTCAAGTCCGGACAGGATCCGACGAATCTGGGGGTGGGGGGGGACCGGAGGAGAGAACCGGAAATCGTGTGAAACTCTCAGAGTAGACTGATCGGGGTAGCAAGTTTATGCGGCCTAGATTTGTTATTGGCACCCGAACCGGTTCCGACCAAGGTAGGAGGAGAATTTGCAGACATGCTCCGATTCGAATTAAACTTACCGTGGACGGGAAGAGTGCGAAGTCTATGTGTCCGAGTCGGATTCGGCCACAATGGGGGAGGGTGTTGAAGGGGGAGTCTCGGAAATGTTGTGGCTCGCATAGGGGCTATACGAGAAGGGAATTGAATGAAACTTGGAAAATAGATATGTCGTATGCCTTAGATGACATATATTAGGGTCGGGACCGGATCCGAGCACGATGGGGAGTGGTATCGGACTTCCCGGAAAAATCTCAGATTAACTTCTCTCGTTTCTCACACCACCTACTCGTAACAAGTGCCATATGAGCTCGTAGCTCTTGTTAAAAAGTTAAAAAGACCTTAGGCCTGATTGATGAATATGACATTACATTTTGGAAAGCTCCGTTGAACTCTTGCCTGGGGCAAAAAAGGATGGTTTTTGCTTTTCCTCGAGCCAGAGCCTACGGTGTGTGAAGTGAAGTGGAGTTGTACAGCCTATGTCAGTGAGGGCTCTAAAGTCATCCAGTCCAGCTTTCATTTCATCAAACCATGTTTCTACTTTCGAGTGGAAAGCTCCGTTCTAGCAGGCAAGCAGACAGGCACCAGTTTTAAACTGAAGATGGAGTATAACATATAAGTGCGAAATATGTGCGGCAGTTCCCTGGCCCCACAGCCAATATATCTTCTTTGAGTGATAAAATAGAAAATTTTACAGAGTAAAAAAGTGTAATTTTCCCATGGGTCCGAAAGCGCTGCCATCTATTCTTTCTACCCATTTCTGTTCGTTATTTCAGCTGTGTTTATCATTCCGTTTCTTGCACTTGGGAGTGAGGAAGAGAAATGATATCAGACGTTGTTTCTTAAACTTTAAAAGTTCTCTCACTGCTAAAGAAATCAGAGCTTATCCTCTGCTCCTTTCTAAGGGGTGATATTAGAAAGTTGTCCTACGGCAAAAAAGTCAACTTTTGAACTTTTGGATAGATCTTGATGAGCCGATCAAAGTATATGTCATCTGTTTTCTGGAACAAAAATTCCTTCGTGAGGCACAACAGTTCGAAAGTTTGGAGTGGTTGACAACTTTAGTAGTGAGGTACACATTGAAATCAAAAATAGGCCGATCCCAATCGTGAGACATGTAGGGTACTTGTAACCAACAATCAGCTGTTAGACCATAATCATCTTCGGCAATGAGGGGCTAGCAAGGTTGGTAGTTGGTGTACCTACTAATCCTATTATTTCTTTCTTGTGTATTCGATCGTGGGAACAACTTGGTACCATGCCTATCAGGGGTAGATGACTTGTAAGTAAGAATCGATTGCTCGAAGGGGTTCATGAGGGTCTATAAACTTGTGAAAATTGGTGCACATTTTTTTTTCTGTACAAAACAGAGGGTAAGAAAACTAGTCTCCTTGGTATATCACTGTAACATGGAATTAAGTCTTTGAGGGGTTGACAACTTTAATGTTAGGGTACAAAATCAAACAAAGTATAGGCGGAACCAAATTGTGAGGCATGTCAGGGACTTGTAAGTAACAATTGGCTGTTATGCCATAATCATCTTCGGCGGTGAGAGGTTTCCGACCGAGTTAACGCAACGAATACAAATGATAATGTAAAACAGCGACATAATTTGGAAATAATTAGCATAGTGGCATCTATGGTATTTTGATCCTGAAAAGTTACGGATGGCTATATAATACGAACTAGATTATATAAGATGATGTTCCAAGTTGTCACGATGTCTACGATTGAAAAGGATAAAGTTCAACTGGCTGCAGTATTTTTACTTTTAAGCAAAAATCGACTATTAGACCATAATCATTTTCGTCTATGAGGGGCTTGTAACTTTTTCTAGTTTGTGTACCTATTAATCCTATTATTTGTTTCTGGTGTATTTGAACTGAAAACAATTTAGTACTATGTCTATCGCAATTTAGTACTATGTCTATCTTTAAAGTGAGAAAACTCTCCATTCTAGATCCACGGTTAAAGCTTTGCCAGAGAACTCACTCTTTCTAGTGTTTGGCGATCATGGGATGACGGCAACCGGCGACCATGGTGGTGATACAGAGGATGAAATTAATGCAGCTTTGTTTGCCCACAGCAACAGCTACACATTTTTGAATGACAGTTGCCTTAGTATACCACAGGTAAGAATATAGCCGCTTTCACATTGATGCGTCGTTGCGATGCGCTGCGTATGTGTTTATCTTGCGCTGCGTACACGCTGCGTAGCGTATCTTTCATACCTGCGCGAAAAGCTGTCACGCTGGATGTGTACTTACGTGTTCTTTTCTGGGTTTCTTATGCTGAATTCTCGTTTCTTTCATCAGTACTAAGCTTTTCTTCATCGTTTGTAGGTTTTCTCCGGTTTGTCTTAAAAAATTTGAGGCATGACGCAAACGCATGACGCAAACAATCGCATGTGTATGGGTCTATGCAACGCAAGAATAAAACTGCTTTCACATTGACGCGTTTGCCTTTCACACTGAGCTACGCAAGCCTTGCGTTGCGCTTGCGACGACGCAACGCGGAGCTTGCGCTTAAAAAATTGACGCAACGCAAGAATAGAACTGAGCTCTATTTTTACGTTGCGTCCGACGCGTACGCATCAGATTTTTCAATTTGTTTTTCATCGAAATGGAAGTTTTTGAAGAAAAAACTAGTAAAACTAGTTCAAGAGAGACCTGGACTATATGATAAAAAGGTCCCTGACTATCACAACAAGACTTTCATTAATAATACATGGTTATCAATTTGCATTTAATTGGACCTTGTCTCCTTCAAGTAGCAAATAGTAATAATAAAAAATTACCTATAAACATTCTACAAACTGTCTGAATTTGCCTATAGGCTTCATGTTCAGTAAAGGCATCATTTAAGTCTTCATCAGAACTAGCCATTTTCTGAAAGCGCAATGCACAAGCCTTCACTGTGTGAAAGGTCCGACGCAAGACAGACGCAACGCTGACTCTACGCAAACGCAACGCAAGCTTCTTGCGTTCTCAGTGAAAGCCGCATAAAACTTTTTCAGACTGGTATAGCAGCTACTACTTCGTCCGTTGATATTAATTGTTATTATAGCGAGCTTGTCCATTGCTTGAAATTGGCAGCCGATACTGCTGTACCGACTGAGAGAATTCGAGTTGGTACAAGGAAACCTATTTGGAAAGTCAGTCCTGAAGTTAAGAAGGCAAAAAACACGGCAAAATTTTGGCTAAAAATCTGGATTGCTTGTGGACGTCCAGGGAATGGTACTGTCTTTAACCTAAAAGCTAAAACGAAGCGTGAATACAAATCTTCACTTAAAAATGCTCGTTTGAATGGCTTAGATGCTCCCAGTGACAAAAAAGCGTGGCAAAAGGTCCTTCTTACAGAAGAAGGTTCAGCTGTACCTCCTTCCACGCTAACGATGGCTGACTGGACCAGCCACTACAGTGGTCTATTCAGTGGTTGCAAAAACCAGATTCAGCAGCACTTTGAAAATTTACTTCTTAAATACCCACCAAGGAAGATATTTCAACCTTCTGTTCTTCCCGTTACTTGTTCTTCCATCGAAATTGCTTTCCGAAAATTAAGAAGAACTGGTTCTACAGATTCTGATGGCCTTAGTGCCGATTTTTTCAAAATTGAGTGTCCAGCTTTAACACAACACCTTCAGCTGCTATTTCAAATTTGTTTATGCCAGGGTTTGGTTCCGAATAGTTTCCTCTTGGGTACTATAACATCGGTGATTAAGCGAGGGAAAGACGCGGACCTTTGCAAAAGCTATCGGCCAATTACAGTTTCTTGTACCATAAGCAAAATCCTGGAATACGTCCTTCTTCCAGAAATAGTTGAAACATGTCGCTTTGGTTCAATGCAGTTTGGATTCCGTTCGAGCGCCAGTTGTGCGCACGCTCATCACATATTGACAAAAATGATGAAACAGGCTACCCGCGACAAGTCTGCTATACATATATGTTCTATAGATATAGCTGGTGCTTTTGACAATATAACGCACTCTCAGGCCCTATTTTCTCTCATTACTTCTGGCGTGAATCTGTCTGTTGTCTATCTGTTAAAATTTTGGTATGGTCATTCTTCAGTAAGGTTCAAATGGCAAGGTAGCTTGTCAGAGATTATTCCAGTCCAAACTGGTGTTCGTCAAGGGGGAGTCTTATCTCCCTACATCTTCAAATCGGCCATATCTTCTTGTCTTGATTCTTTGCATCCTGCTTACTTTTATAAAGACCACGCCTTCAGCTACATAGCTTACGCGGACGACTTGCTCTTAGTAAGCCGTACCCGATCCACACTCACCAAAAATGTCTGTAAGCTGTCGTCGGAACTTCTCAAAATCGGTCTTGAAGTTAACCTCTCAAAATGTGAGTACCTGCATTTCAACCCTTCGTCAAATCGTTTGAATGCTAAAGCTTCTATCTCTCTTGGATCGTTCGTCGTCAGATCAACAGAATCTCTACGATGGCTTGGCATAACATTCAAATCCTCGTTGTCAAAATTTTGCTCTTCGGTTGTTCAAGAAGTTTCTAGATCAATCCGTACCGCCTATGGGCGCATCGTCCCCAACCGGGGGCGCTATAATCGTAAAGCTTTGGGAAAATTGTACAGCACCTTCTGCGCTCCTTCTATACTATTTCGTTCTGGTGTCACTCATGTTCTGCGAAAGAAGGAGATAAAAAAGATGAGATCATGTTATTTTAAATATGCAAAGCACCTGCTCCACTTGTCGAAATTATGCCATAACCATACTTTGACGGAGAAGTTCAAAATTCAAGATGCAAGTGTTACCCTTTTGGATGTTTCTTCTTCGCTATCAAAAATCATTGACAACAGAACCCAACCAGCGCACGACCTTCTACACTGCTTCCTGGCCGACGATTGAAATTAAGTGTCTTTTTGTGTATGTTTATGTGTTTTATTTACTTTCTTCATTTACTCCGCTTTCTGAAAACGGCGGGTTATAAATAAATTACTTACTTACTTACTAAAACTTGGTTCCATTCTTGCGTTGCGTTTTATTTGTCTGCGTAAGCTCTGTGTTGCATCACCGCTAGCGCGACGCAGATCTTACGTAGCTCAGTGTGAAAGCCTCAGCGTCAGTGTGAAAGCGGCTTATTTCTTTTCTGTTGTGTGAGGCTCAGAGAGAAATGGAAAAGACATAGCCTTGCGGAAACTGAATTGCAGGGCAATAAACTTGGATTTCTTCTGTGACAGGCAACTTGAATATAGGCTTACTTTTCAACCAAATATACGGTTTGAAGCCAAGCTGACATTACGAAAGAAATAGAAAACCGTAATTTTCGGGGTTTTTTCTTGACCAGCTAATTGTCCCTCTAGGATGATGTGCGAGGGATACATATAAATTCGGATATTTTGGTTGCACTTCCGGCAAACCGCCCTCAGCGAAAAAAAAAATCCCTCGCACATCATCCTAGAGGGATAATTAGCTGATCAAGAAAAAAAACTCGAAAATCACTGTTTTCTATTTCTTACTTTTCAACCTGAGTCAACCTTGTTGTTCGGTGAGCTGATGGTTGGTCGTTGTTTCCTCGAAGAACAGCGCGAAGACTCGGGGGCGCTTTAACTCACAGCTGACCTTCGTGACATTCGCGTATAAATCATAACCCCAGCTAGAATGCCCAGTTAAAACCGTTTCTGGGTGGATAGGCTGCTAAGATCGTATGGAGCAGAATAGTTAGGCTCCCATTAGCAATGTGAACTTACTTTCTGGCTAACCTTATCATTATCAACTTAGTGTTTGGTCAGTTAGTCGAAGGGATTTTTAAAAGGACGGCGAAGGACGGCCTTAACCTAGAGTGAGGGGCAATGTTGGAGCAAATCTTCTTGTACAAACGGTCGCTCTGAAATTAGACTGTCCAATTCAATCCATTCGGGATGAGTAGACACCTAGTTCTGACAGAGAGGGTTACTTAGGACCTCGTTCACCATGTGAATTTGCTCTCGTCTGGCCCCAGCGTAGTCAAACTACGTGTTTGATGAGTAAAATTTAGTTGTAAATAAATAAATAAACTCTTTATTTCCATAATAGCACGTGGCTAGCGGCGGACGTCATACGTTACAAAAATAAAACGATTTATACTATATACAATTAATTAACATTTCAGACGTCTAACGTTTTTCCCATCGATTCGTCATTGAAGTGGCCCACGAAGTAAGGGACGAAGGACGATAGGTATCTCTTTGAAGATTTTCGAGGCGGGGGACAGAGGAGTTGGCATCTTGAAGTGAGGATTCCTCGACGAGTCCTCGGCCCACTGCTGCGTGCCTCTTGAAAATCAGGCAGGATTTTACGGTGAGCCTCGGACTGCAGGCATTGTTTCCCGAAGCGCATGGTGAGGTCGTGACGCCTTTCAGCCAGCCTTTGCAGCCTCAGTTTTTGCAGGCTGTCATCATAGGACATGTAATTAGCCCCAAGCATAATTTTACATGCCCGTTTCTGGACATTTTCAAGTTTTTCGGTTTGCACAGCAGTTAGTCCTGGATGCCAAGCTGGACAGGCGTATTCGGTCTGGGACCGGACGTACATGCAGTATAGCCCACGCATAATTGAGACGTTGATGTTGAATCGGGTAAGGCATGCAAACGATTTCAGACATAGGGCAGCCTTTTGGAGAATGGATTCAACATGCGGATCCCATTTAAGGTTGCTTTTGAAAATCACCCCCAAAATTTTTATTTGATCCTTGATGTCTAGTCCAATATCGTCTTGCGGGGGGATCGCAGATTTTAAGAAGCTAACTTGTAACACATGGCTCTTTGTTTCGCTAACAGTAAGCATGACATCTTGAAGGTCGTGTTTTAGCTTGGAAAATATAGATGAGATGGTGATTTGCTCTGCGACCCTAGTTGAGGTTCGGAATGAAATGCTCGACAGGTCGTCGGCGAACTTGTAGCGACTCTGTGATTCTGCTAGGACGGAGTTGAACACGATCAGGAAAAGTAGCGGTCCTAATTTTGTCCCTTGAGGGGCTCCACACCAAATTTCAGCAAATTCAGATACTTCTTTGTCTCCGAGCGCGACACACTGCCTCCGTTTGTGCAAGAAACTGGCTACCATACGCAAAAGAAACTGCCGAGCGCCCATTTTTTTCGCTCGGTTGATGGCTACTCGGTGATTAAGGCTGTCGAAAGCCTTTACGATGTCACTGATTAGCACTTCTGCGTATGCCTCATCTTTCTCGAGATGTCTCATCAGATCATCAATGAGGCTTACGAGATAGTGGGTGGTGTTGTGTTCGGGCCGGAACCCAAATTGCCGGGGATCTAAATTTGCTTCGATGTCTTCGAATAGATATTCATAAATGAAACCTTCAAACACCTTAGAAAGACACGGTGTTTTTGAGATAGGGCGCAGGTCGTTCGGCGAAAGCGGTTTTTTTACTTTGGGAATAGGAGTGAAATAGGCTGACTTGAAGCAGTCAGGAAATGCACCATCGATGAGACATTGGTTGAAACAGGCTGCCAGAATGGGACCAAGTTCCTCGGAGCACGTAGCTATCAGCTCGATAGGAATTTCTAGGGGGTAGTTACTCTTCCTGGTGTCTAGTCGTTTGAGCTTCTCGCATACTGCTTCTGGGTGAATGATCGGGATTTCTTCGACGGGTCCATTTTCAGGTAGCTCGGCTAGAGGTGGGTGCGTGCGACAGATATTTGCGAAGTGCGAGTTGATCTGGTTAGCACTTACGGGTTCACCATCAACTCCATAAATAGTTGTCTGTTTTCTATTTTGTCCCATAATCTCCTGAACTTTTTGGTGGAATCTAGAAGGATTAGATTTCCATAGCTTGTTCACTACTTGAGCACCAAATTCCTTTTTTGATTTCTTTACTTTAAGGCAAATCACATTGCGCATTTTCTTAGCCTCCTCACGATATCCCGACTTATAGAGCTCATTTCTCGTTTTTATGAGGTTCTTCATCTCTTTGGTGACCCATGGCTTACTTTGTGACTTAACCAGTATTGTCTTTTCAGGAAATACTTCTTGGTACTCATGGAAAAGCTGCGCGGCGACTTCTTGCATCATGTCGTTGCCACTCTTCATAGCAAGAACCGTCGACCAATTTTTCCTAGTGAGCCACTCGCGGTAAATCTGGATCTGTTCTTGTGTACGCGGGCGATACTTCACTACTGATTTCGATCTGTTGGGGGGTTTTCTGTTGGGCTCCCATATTACAGTAAGATGATCACTCATGCCGATAGCCGGGAGTGTGTAGGGGGGGCTGTAGAATTCTTCAGTGTTTGTAAATATGAGGTCTAGTGCTTTATTTTCGCGTGTTGGGACTTTGACAACTTGCGTCAATGAAAGCGAACTAGACAGCCAATTGGTCTTCAAGTCATTAAAATCGCCCATGATTTGAATTCCGGCGTAAGGAAATTCCGATCTGATGTAGTCTACAGAATGCTGTAAGTAAAGTACAAGTTCCTTCCGGAAAGATGCTCGTGGCGGGTAATAAACTACACCAAAGATAATGGACGATACTTCTTTCGGTAGGTATCGTGGTCTTGTCCAGAGCCAAAGAACTTCATGCTCAGGTTTTCTGGGGACAGGTATACTTAGAGCTCGGCTAGGAATCGTCGAATTACATAGAAAACCGACTCCGCCTCCATGGCTTACGATGTATCCGTCCTTATCCAATCTTGGGAGTAGATACACATCATACCCAGAGACGACTGTGCATGTGTCGGACGCGGACCACGTTTCACACAAGCATGCAACGTCGACATGGTTTTGCGTGAGGGTGATTTCCAGCTCCTCAATTTTATTACCAAGGGATCGAACGTTTGCAAGGAGAATTTTTGGAAATGAGTACTTCTGTCTGTCCTGGACACACTTCTTTTGTTTACTAGGTAAAGCTGGGTTTATTTGGACATCTGTCTCGGCCGAGTGGTATGTATGGTTGGAGTCGTATCTTCTTGTTGTAGATTGCTGGGGGTTTACTGTCTGTGGTGGGTGAAGGGTAGTTAGGCCGTACCTGGGAGTACTAGTCTGTTCCAAGCCGGTACCAAACAGCTCGGTGTTGTTGGGGGCATGTGGAACGCTTGCCAGTACGGTATTGCCCTGCTGAAGTCGTTGTACTGAACGGGCGTATTAGGTAAGGGTAGGGCGCAGCTTCTGGAATCGTCAGTTGAGATAACCCAGGGAACAGCTGATTGATGCGAGGTACTGTGGGCTTTTGGCTGTTTGGTTCCGGCCGTGCAGATAGACAGGGAATAGGCCCCTGTGGTGGTTCCGCCTGTATTGACTGTTTCTCCGTAAGATGGTGGGGGTTTGTTTTTGTGTTCCTGAATCCATTGCTGTAGAAGAATCTCGTCTTGATTTGTAGGTCGGGCGGTTTGGGTCCCTGATGCTTGTCGTTTTTTGGATGTTGCTTTGAATTCGGGTCGTGTATGAAATTACACGAATCATCATATCTGCAGTACCCTCTGTCGTAATATCTGCAGTAGTTTGCCCCGGACCTTTGCGTAGCTAGAGTTGATGGCCAGTGTCTCCCAGCCCTGCTGGGTGCCTCAGTGCATACGCCATTGCTTTTGCTCGTCAGTTCAGTTTCAGTTGAACTTTGTGGTTGTCCGTCAAATGGTGGATGAAAATAATTGCATTTGCTCCCCTTTCTGCATTTGCCTTCTGTGTATTTGTTGCATTTTGGTGGATGGAGGAGGTTACAAGATGTATCAGTATCGTGCATAGGGCAGCCTTCCTTCGTCAGATATGCTGGACATACCAGAGGTAGTGTAACTGGGTGGGCGAAACGACAGTTATTCCCTCTTTTGCAGTGACCTTTCTCGAAGTATGTACAAGTATTCCTGGTTACTGGGCACTCAGGTTTTTCATCGTTGGATTCTTTATTGGAGATACAACTTTCTGTTAGTTGCGGGCAAGGGCTTTCTTCCCACTGTGTGTTTGCATGTACCATCTCTTTAGTAGCAGCTACTCGCGAAACCTTGCGGACAATGGTAATTGGGTCTGGATTGACCGGTAGATGACGATATGACATGACAAGTCGCTCGAGACCAAGTATCCTCTCATTGGCACACTTTAGCGCCTCGTCTTGGATCTGTATTTTAGACATCAGCGCATTAATCATAGCCAAATCTAACGACTTTTCGAGGGAGCATGGGCTTCTGCTGCCTTCTGATTTTGCTGGTGTTGAAGCTACGGGAAAACAGCCATGCGGTGTAGTTCCAACTTTATCCCACATTAAGGAAGCTTCCAGTGATGTAATTAGGGTATCTGGAGCGCCGGACAAGAATAGGTCGAGCCCACCGACGGTTTGTTTGCTCGCCAGTGCTGCTGTTTTCTTTCTACTTCGCCCATCAGGTGTTATGAAGGTAAGAGGAGAGTAAGTGTCAACCACAGTTGAAAAGGCGAAGCCATTGCTTAATAGTGTTTGATTAAAGCTGGCGGAATCTAATCTGCTTTGCTTAGGTGTGGCACTAGAGTTTACGAAATCGCATCTCAAGTCTGTTGGTGTCGGGAGCCATCTGTCGGCAGAAGTTTGAACCATTGAAGTTAGTATATGGCCGCTAGATGGCAGATCGAAAATATCGGCTGCGTGGGCGCCTTCTAATGTTGGTTCTTTTTTTTCTGATAATTCAGCTCCTGCTTCAGGCGGGTTCGTATCGTTTTCTAGCAAGTAACGGGGACTTGTACTTACAGTTGCGCCGTCACTCGGATCGGGTGGACGGCCATCAACAGTCAGAATACTTCCGTTGTTGGTTGAGGTAGGTTTCGGTGGGACGGTTACGTCAGCTAGCATTGAAGTTTTCTCATCGGAAGTTTTTAGAGTGGAGTCACTGGGAGTGATGTAAGTCATCGGTGGGACACTCCCTAACTTCCTTACTGGAGTTAGCCAAGCATTAGATTCCGATTCACTGCCCTGGGATTTGTCGTGCCCGCTGTGGTCCATTGACAGAGAACTGTTTTTGTTTTTGTCACCAGATGACAAGTCATTTCCAAGTCTTTCTCCAAATGTTCTGCGTGGGCTTAAGTAGGTTACTGGGTCCAGGGCTTGTCTTGAACCAAGTATTTCCAACTGGTTGTCTTTATCGTTCGAGAGCGAGTGACGTTTCGTCTCACAAACTGGGCATTCCCATGTGCACGTCCACTTGTCGAGAGGGATGGAGGAACACTTTTGGTGCAGCCATTTCTTGCAACTGTTGCAAGGTAAAGAGTTCGAGGTCACAACTTCCCTACAAACGGCACAGTGCTGCCTCGGCCAAGGTCGTGTCGTTCGCTCAGGCGCTCTCTTATGGGGCTTTTTCATGATCATTGCATTTGCCTTGATTGCTGCAGCTCGTTTGGTTGGCGGTAGCTGCACATCCATAATTGGTTGGCACTGGCATTGGCATTGGTTGGTATTGTCCTTGAAGGACACCGCGCAGAATCGGGGGGGGGGGGGGGGGCTTTAGCTAAATATTATTTTGTCTCTTTGATTAATCTGCTGGGAGCCGCTGGGAGATATCCCAGCCCTGTACTTCTGAATTGCGCCACGACACCGGTCATTTAAACAAGGAATACATAGGCCCCCATCCTATTTCTGTCGTTGTGCCATGGGGTGAAAATGTTTGTACCTTCAACAAATTTTACTTCTCTATTCATTCCCATCCCACGCGGATCAATTTCAACCGTGTGGTCGTATTCCAACTGCTGACCTGCGATTAAATTCCTTATCTTTTTAGGTTGACCTGGTGCCCACTCTTGCTTTAGCTCTTGGCATCCCTGTTCCGTTCGCTAACATTGGAAAGATAATACGTGGATTGACTCCTGTATTAGTAGATGGGCGTTCAGATTATGAGTCCGCCGTTATCGATAATGCGAAGCAGGTAAGGCCAATTACTTTTCTTTGGGAACTTGAGAGGTTTTCTCTAGGTGTTATCATTTGTTGTACAGGAATGATGGGTAGTGAATAGCAGGCAATATGCTAAATACAATCGCAGAAAGAGAAAAATATGGGGCCAGCAGTAATGGCTTGAGCCTGCTATGTTAGCTCAGATCGAGATGTAGTCACTTACAGGGAAATGACCTCTGCGTGAGCGAACTGGCAGAATGTTACGTGTTGTGCAACGTTGTTACACTAGTGTAACACTGTTCATTCCTGAACCCTATTAATGTGCTTGTCACTGTGTACAAATTTTAAGTCTATATAGTGTGTTTTTTATTAATATGAAAAGAATGTTGTCGTGTTTATTTACATTGTTTTGTTTAAGTGTTTTAATATGTATATTTTACTTTTGTATTTTATTCATACTCCGCTGTTACGCAAAAGCGGGTCATAAATAAATAAATAAATACAAAAAACTGTGGTGCTTAGCATACAGTTCACATGCTGTTGAGTTAAATCTGCGGTCGGGTAGCTTGGGGTTCAGTAGGTATCGTGTTCAGCCGAATTAGGTACCTTTTTCGACGAAAACGCTTAATATGGGATGCAAAGATTGTGTCGTGAGCCTATGCATCCGGGCACATGGTGTTCGAGTTGTTCTGTGCTTTGCTCATCATAATCGCTCATATTTAGCCTGATTTAGTGTGACATTAATGCTCCGTTCCAAAACCCTCCATCCCCAAACACAGCAACTAGTGTGGTAATTTTTTCATGGCACTTGAGCATACTCAAGTGCCATATAGCGATTGTAATTTCTGTCGGTCTGTCGGTATGTCTGTCTGTCGTTCTGTCGGTCTGTCCCGGTTTTGCTAGTTTGGGCACTTCCACATAAGCTAGGACGATGAAACTTGGCAGGCATATAAGGAACCCAACAAGATTAACTTGGAAATTATCACTTTCCCGATCCGGCCATCGTGGGGGGAATGGAGGACTGGGAAATCCGGAAACTAGTAATATGCATAACTTTAGAATGGGTAATCGGACATGTATGAAACTTGACATATGTCAAGTACAAGTGCTTCAGATGCTCAGGTTCAAATCCGGACCGGATCCGATATCTTGGGGGGGGGGCTGGAGGGGGCACCGGAAATCTTGTGAAACGCTTCCACATAAGCTAGCACAATAAAACTTAGCAGGCATATGAGGGAACCGACCAGAATAACTTGGAAATCATTACTTTCCCGATCCGGCCATCGTGGGGGGAGTGGAGGGATGGGAAATCCGGCAACTAGTAACATGCATAGCTTTGGAACGGGTAATCGGACATGCACGAAACTTGACGTATGTCAAGTACTAGTGTTTCGTATGTTGAGTTTCAAATCCAAACCCGATCCGATAACTGGGGGGGGGGGGGCTGGAGGGGGGCACGGAAAGCTCGTGAAACGCTTCCACATAAGCTAGCACAATAAAACTGGGCAGGCATATGAGGGAACCAACCAGATTAACTTGGAAATAATCACTTCCCCGATCCAGCCATCGTGAGGCGAGTGGAGGGATGGGGAATCCGGAAACTAGAAACATGGATAACTCTGGAACGAATAATCGGACATGCATGAAACTTGACAGTTGTGAAGAACAAGTGTCTCAGATTTTCAATTTCAAATCTGGGCCGAATCCGAAAACTGGAGGGGGGGGGTAGAGGGGGGACCGGAAACCTCGTGAAATGCTTAGGGTCGAGGGATCGGGATGGAACTTGAAGGAAAGAACAAGCATTAGCCCTAGATACTTTATTGACAAAAAAAGACCAGATTGTGTCACAGAAGAGGGGGTTGGAGGAGGTTTTCCCCGATTTCCGGTGATAACGAGTTAGGGTATTTCCACTAAAAGAAATAGAAAACTGTGATTTTCGGTTTTTATGGCACTTGCCCTTCGGCCAAGTGCCATATAGCGATCGCAATTTCTGTCCGTCCGTCGGTCTGTCGGTCTGTCCAGGTTTTGCTAGTTCGGGCACTTCTACATAAGCTAGGACGATAAAACTTGGCAGGCGTATCAGGGAGCCCAAATGATTAAGTTGGAAATAGTCACTTCCCCCATCCGAGCACCGTGGGGGGAGTGGACGGAGGGGGAATCCGGAATCTTGAGGTATTTATAATTTTTGAACGGGTGATCGGATCTCGAAAAAACTTGATATCTGGAAAGACCTTATGCCTCAGACAATCCACTTAAAATCCGGACCGGATCCTGTGACTTTTGGGGGGGGAGGGACTGGAGGGGACAACCGGAAATCTTGGGAAACGCTATGAGTGGAGGGATCGAGATGAAACTTGGTGGGAAGACACCTAGCAAACACTAGATACATCGTTGACATAACCGAGCCGATTTGGGCACTGTGGGGGGAGTGGAGGGAGGGGGAATCCGGAATCTTGAGGCATTTATAACTTTTGAACGGGTGATCGGATCTCGATGGAACTTGATATTTGGAAAGACCTCATGCCTCAGACGACCCACCTAAAATCCAGACCGGATCCGGTGACTCTTGGGGGGAGCTGGAGGGGGCAACCGGAAATCTTGGGAAACACTATGAGTGGAGGGATCGAGATGAAACTTGGTGGGGAGACACCTAGCAAACACTAGATACATCATTGACATGACCGAGCCGATTCGGTCACTCTGGGGGGAGTGGAGGGGGGGGGGAATCCGGAATCTTGAGGTATTTATAACTTTTGAACGGGTGACCGGATCTCGATGAAACTTGATATTTGGAAAGACCTCATGCCTCAGACGACCCATTTCAAATCCGGACCGGATCCGGTGACTTTTGGGGGGAGCTGGAGGGGGGCAACCGTAAATTTTGGAAAACGCTATGAGTGGAGGGATCGAGATGAAACTTGGTGGAAAGACACCTAGCAAACACTAGATACATCATTGACATAACCGAGCCGTACCTACTCGTAACAAGTGCCCTATGAGCTCGTAGCTCTTGTTTTTTATTGATCAGCTAATTATCCTCTCAAACCCCACTGTGTTTGCCACCAAACCTACCAATTACTTTAACCATCCCTTCCAATAACACTCGACCGACCAGCAGGGTTGCCAAGAGCTCGAGTCATGAAAGTGTCACAATCCCTGGCAAAAAGGTGCTTTTCGACACCAAAAAGCGCAACGCTCATTCTGTATAGAAATTTAGCTTGTACATGATAAGAATGGAAAGAAAAATGAAGTACCTTAAACACATTGCAAGGTATAGTTGAAAGTTTGGTATGGTATTAGTATAGTTGTAGAGTTCATCAGGAGTTCATACTGCTACTTTTTACGAGTTACATAGATGGGGACACTATCTGTAAATCAAATTAAACGTTTTTGGGCCGCTAGTCCGCAACAGTGAATAAAAAAGGTGCCCTTTTCACCTAAAAAGTGCCACTTCTCAGAAAAGGTGTCACTTCCAGAGAAAAAGTGTCACGGTGTCACCCAGAGGAAAAATGTGTCACAAAGCACCAAAAGTGTCACACTTGGCAACCCTGCCGACCAGACATACAGCAAACATAGCGAACATGCGAATTTGCCAAGCGCTTAATACGAAATCACCCCTTAGGGCATACATAGCAAGGAGGCTATTTCACGCGCGCATGAATCTGGTTCTGTGAAATTATTTGTACAGTGATGGGTAAAGCGAAGGATTATATAATGGCTGGGTGAAAGCTTCTGCGCTTTCCTAGGGAATTGGTAAATTGTAAATAATACAGAATTCAGAATTGTAAAATAATCACAAATTTGTACATATACACTTTTAACACGCACATTTTCATTTTCGTTATTTGATTTGAATTTGTTTGTCGTTTCAATCAGCATCGTTCTTTCTGGTTTTAAGTTACATATCGTTGTATGTTTTGTTGGTTCCGCATCACTTTTCTGTTGGTATTGTGTTGGGTTTTATGATTTAGTTGTTAGTTTTTCGCTGAGGAAGGTTTGCCGGAAGTGCAGCCGAAATATCCGAATTTATATTTATCCCTCGCACATCATCCTAGAGGGATAATTAGCTGATCAATAAAAAACCCGAAAATCACGGTTTTCTATTTCTTTCGTAATGAATGGTCAGCTTGGCTTCAAACCTTATATGGGTACTTCCACATGTACTAGGACTATGAAACTTGGCAGACATATTAGGTACTCTCCCAGGTCTACTTGAAAATAGTTCCTTTCCCGATCCGATGATCATATGGGGGGGGGGGGATGGCGAATCCGGCTTCTAGTGACATGCATAACTTCGGAACGGTTGATCGGACGTGCATGAAACTTGTCAAGTGTCAAGAACAAGTGTCTCACATGGTAATTTTTAATTCTGGAACAGATCTGATAACTTCGGGGGGGGGGGGGGGGGGTGCCAGAAATCTCGTGAAACGCTTAGAGCGAGAGATCGGGATGGGACTTGGAGTGAAGAACAAGCATAAGCCGTAGATACATTATTGACAGAAAAGCGAGGGGTTACCAACTCCCAAAATTGGGGTACAGGTGTGCATGACAATTGAGTGTGCCCAATGTGTGCCGGACCTGTGCACGATTGAGTACCAGAGTCGTCGTTTACAATCAAAATTTTGTCAAAACGACGAATCTGCAAATCTTGACTAAAGGCTCATGGACACAAAGTGTAATAACTGTAGGCATATATGCACAGTAGAGGAACGTAAAAACATATTGAAAACAGGCTACACAATATATAAAACCCGTGCAAATACTTATAATGTCATTAGTGAGCCCGGAAGTTATTCGATGTTGTGGAAGCTGGGTTGTATCACATCAACCCAAAAGAAGGGAAGCAAATCATTTTACCGGTGTACGACGAATAACCTTGACGTATGTTCAAATATTGCATAAAACGGATAGGTCAGCGACGATGCTTTGACAGCGATATTTCTGCCTTCACTGACAAGGATTCTTGACAGCCTGACGAGGACCCTTTCCAAGAAGGACCGAAATATTGCTGCCAAAACATCGTAGCTGATCCGTTTTATGCACTATTTGAATATATGTTTCAAAGTCAGCTCGTGCTCAAGGAGTATTCAACCCTGGCACCATTTTTTTCAAGAATATAGGATTTTTTTTTAGCTGACTGATTACAGGCAGAGATTCTTGATCTTGGACTCCCAACAGTTATCCTGGGCCATCACGAAATGTTACGAAACATCTCTGTTTGTGCCAACACAATACGAATAGTGTGGAGTCAAGCCATAACACTAGTTACTAACCACTTCGTGGAAGAAAACACTGAATATGACATTACTTCAATCTGTTTTGCTAACACGTTCAATTTCGTTAACCTAAATTTGGCAAGTTAAATACCGGATTCCGGATTTCCGGACGAATTAAATGTCTGGGTAAAAAATGATTGTCAAATTCCTGACATCTTAAAGAGCACCACGCCAAGCGTTATATGTAAAATTTGCAGATTTGTTGGTGGTTTGGTGAAATTTCGAGAGAGCGATGGCGAAGTTTAGTTTATGTAAAGTTATTTTGTTGTTTTATATGTATTTTCTTGTATATGGCCTTTGGCTTTGAAATACAATTATTATTATACAGACTCAGCGTCTCGTCTTAGCCCTAAATCTGTTATCTAATCAACTTCAGTTGAAACTTTTGCTTTTAACAAATTTTCCGGTTTGGATGGATTCCGGATTCCTAAATGTCCGCGTAGACAATGCTTTTCATATAAGTGATCAGTGTGTCTTCTTACCCTTAAATCTATAAACTTCAAAAAAAGCTTTTACTTTTAACCAACTTTCCTGCTTTTGCCGGATTCCGGACGAACTACTTGTCCGGCGAAAAAGTAGTTTTCATCATTCTTCACCATGTCTTTTTACCCCTACATCATCTAATAAACTTCAAATAAATCTTTTAGTTTTAACCAACTTTTCGGTTTTTGCCAGATTCCGGACGAACTACTTGTCCAGCGAGAAAATGGTTTTCATTGTGTTTAGCATGTTCTCTTGCCCCATAATCGACTATCACATTAGCTGTCTAAAACTGTTTATTTTGCCATAAATTTGACCCCCCCCCCCCCCCTCCTAAATACAGGGTTACAGAGCCTTTCTACGAACTTGACCTTACTCTTGACCCAAAGAACCCTCACACCAAGTTTCATCAAAATATCTCATTCCCTTCGTGAGTTATCGTGGTCAAAGACGGACAACTTTTCCGAAATGGTTTTCATCATCGTGTTTAGCATGTTCTCTTGCCCCATAATCGACTATCACATTAGCTGTTTAAAAATATTTATTTTGCCATAAATTTGACCCCTCCCCTCCTAAATACTGGGCTACAGAGCCCTTCTACGAACTTGACCTTACTCTTGACCCAAAGAACCCTCTGCTCAAAGACGGACGGACAGACGGACAAATTTTCCGATGTCATAGGTATCCCTCCACTTACGTTTTGGGATCCCAATTAAAACCTAAAACAGCACCTTCAACCAAGAACATGGAGGCTTGCCAACATAAGCCTCAAACATAACAAGACCAAAGGTGTCGATGGGATCCCAAAAATCTAATATTTGATTCAGACAACTGGGTCTTGTCTTCGCCAGGCTAATCATCAGAGAAAACCATGTTCTGATAAACCTATATAAGCCATATCTTTTTTGATGATGCTGACCGAAACTTCATGCTTTACTTCTGCCAAATTTCTGATTTCGGCCGAATTCTGAGTGAACTACTCGTCCAGCAAAAAAAGAAAATTCACAACGAACTCAGCGTATCTCCTAATCCCTATAAAGAACATCTAATCAACTTCAAATAAAATTTAACTTATACAAGAAATTCCGGTTACAACCGGGTTCCGGACGAATTATATGTCCTGGTAAAAAATGATTGTCATATGCAGTGCTTATATCATCGTCTCTTCTTACCCCTAAATCTGTCATCTAATCAACTTCAGATAAAAGTTTTGGTTTATGGATTTTCCTGTTCTGACTGGATTCCGGGTGAACTAGTTGTCCGGGTAGAAAATGCTTTTCAAATAAGTCTTCAGAATGTCTTCTTACCCTTAAATCGAACATTCAATCAATTTCAAATGAAACTTTTACTTTTAACCAGCTTCCCGGTATTTGTCAGATTCCGGACGGACTACTTGTCCGGCGAGAAAATGGTTTTCACCATCGTGTTCAGCATGTCTTCTTACCCCATTATCGACTATCACATTAGCTGTTTAAACATATTTTGTTTGTCCCTTAATTTGGACCCCCACCCCTACATTTAGGCCTACAGAGCCCCAATGAGATGTTGACATTTTCTTCTTCATCTTCTTCTCTAACACAGAATGCGAAGATAATAAATTGACAAAGTCGCAGCAGAAGTCGAGCCATCTATGGAGCAAAATATGCGACTGTGCCCGACTCCCCGGTATAGAGTGTGCCCGACAGTTGGTAACCCCTCGCAGGAAAGGACCGGATCATGTCACAGTGGAGGGAGTTGGAGGGGATTTTCCACAATTCCGACGATCACGAGTTCGGGTACTTCCAGATGTGCTATGACCGTGAAACTTTGCAGGCATGTTTAGGGACTAGATTGTCTTAAAAATAGTTCTCCATCCGATCATCTTTGGAGGAAGAAACAGATGCCAGTGAGTGGTATAACCACTTCAGATTTACTAGATCAAGCCCATTTTCTGATGAAATGAATATCGGAGAGAGATCCAGCCTTGAAAACTACAAATTGTATCTGACAAACATGCTAACTGTTCTTACAAGTGCAATATGAGCTTTCAGCTCTTGTTTTTTTTTCAGGTTGAGAAATATATTGAAACTTACTCATCTGTTGCACCTGGGAGCCTGCCCTCAGCCCATGTCGAAGACCTTCAGAATCTGTATAGAACGATAACTCACAACTGCCAGAGCACAGCCTGCCAACGTTTATCAGCGGAAAAGGCTGATGTGTTCCTACGAACGGCCCAGGCCTATTTCCGGGAGTCTTGGACGCAGTTCAACATACATTTCATGACTACTGGTATAGCTCTATCTCTCTTGAGTGCCTTTATTGGATGTTTGCTGGAAGAAAATGTAAGCTGTGAAAGAAGCCGACTGGTCGCTGTCGTTGTGGCTGTGAATTTTGGGATACTGTGGATTCTGTATAACAGTATTTTGCCCTTAACTGTCGAGATATTCTTAACAGTTTGTGGAGTGGCTTGGGGCACAGCTGTGATCTTGAAAGATGTCAAGGTTACGAAGCAGATCTCCCCATGCGATCTCCCTACGTTGGTTACCGCATTGTTCCCAACTCTAGTATTTTTCTCAAACAGTTTAATAGTTGACGAGCCAGCAGTGCTTCGGTATTGTCTATCCTCGTTCATACTGTATACTAAACTCAGTGAGGCCAGACATCGTTTACTAAATGGTGTTACAGCTATTACATGTTCAGCCCTGGTTCAGGCAAACCGGTACTTCGAACACTGCCGAGAAGAAAACGGGCCAGAGTGTGTGAACTTTGATATTTTCAAACCTCTGTCCAGTGTTACAGGGCATGATAGCGTAGCATCCCAGCGACTAATTCTGGCACTGATATCTGTTGCGTTTTTTGTACTCATGTTAAGATCGAGACATGCTGTAGCCCGGAAGTTCCTGTACTTTAATAGTACGTGCTTGGTGCTATATTGGTGTAGTGAGTACAGCAGTTTGCTGCAGGTTTCAGTTTCCCTCCTAGCGCCAAATTTGATTTTTGTGAGTTCACTGGTGCATCTTTTGATGGGAAGAATGAAAGGTGATGATGCAGTGCAAGTTGGTGCAGTTACGACGATGTTGCTAATCGGCGATGGTCTAGCACCGTCGATTGTTAGTATGCTGTTGGTCGTTCATCTGTGGAAGAAGGGAAAATCGCTTAATCCAGGTTTGTAGACTTAAAGTGCGTCGAAATCCTGCGTGTGTGTGTGGGGGGGTGTGGGGGGGGGGGGTAAGTAGCCTTAGAGATATTGAAAATGCGTACAGGAAAGTGACTCGAACGAGATGCCCGAGTAAAGTAGAATATATTGGCTGTTAATTTAGTCAATTGATACTGGGAAAAATCGGGAAGAAACCATTAGTACTCGGTATAGGAATGATTTTTGTCAACACAGTCGTAACTTTTTCTACAAAATACTAACGCCAGCCAACAGTATTATCAAATACCAGATCTCGAATCATCCCTTTACCGCAACTGGTCCGTCTTAGTCGCCGTCTCGTTTAAATATTCAATTGGTTGATGATATCTACTAACCCTTTTTTCCTTGAAAATGTGGAGGACTTTTAAGCAAACAACCTAAAAAATCTTGACAGAAATAAACACTGCTAAATATTCAGCTTTACTTTTCACATTTTATTCGTAGCCCAATTACATATTTTTGTTTTTATTTTATTTGTTTGCTGGAAGCTATTGCGAGAGTCCCAGCGCTGTTCTTTTGAATCGCGCCACTAAATCTCAACCGGTCGTAGGTCCTGGTTTAAATTGGCAATTTGAAAATTGGTGGGTTAGGACTGTGCAAATGTTCCCGAGTTAACACCTTTAAGAAAGCATTTTCCATCGTGCAATTTTTGCATCTGCTTTTGCGAAAAAGAAGCTATCACAGAATGAATGTGAGGTGGGTTTAGGAAAGCACCAGGAATTCCACCAAGACCCCAGCGACATAGTTGGTCTTTCTTCATGCAGGATATAATCCTAGCTACGATAATTTTGTAAGAGCGTAACCAATCGATGAGTATGGCTAGAGTCTTATTACTTTTTGTAATTCTGCATTTACTTCCAGAATCAGTTGAAGCCACCGCATTCATTGTGATGCTAATGTGGCACATTTTCTTTTGTGGGAGGAATGCCACGTTCTCGTCTATTCAGTGGAATGCAGCCTTCGTTGGGTCCTGGGGTGCAAGAGATCAAGCAAATGAAAAGGTTTGTTTGTATTGGTTTGATTTCCGCATTCTCAGACGCTTACGGAGTAGACCTAAAACCCTCCAACGCCATGTAAAACGCATTGTTCACCAACGTGGAAACGCCTTCACCGCCCAATGGGTGCATCCGCAAGTAGGTCTTCCCATTCAGGGAGGATCTTGGTATGTAGGTCCATGTGCTTTCTCTGACTGATGCTCGCACATCTCGTAAAATTATCCAACAAATATATCACGTGGAATCCACCGGCAGAACTTGAATTCAGTAGAAGGGTTAAAGGAAAAAAACCTGGGTCTAAAAACAGCCCATTTAATTTGTTTTACTATTTGTATTTATTACTACAAATAAACGGTAAGCTTTAAGCTTGTCATTGCAATGTAATATTTATAGTTTTACTTTTCGGCTGCCACCTTATTACCTGTAGCGCCAGGGATTGCCAGGAAACTGGGTTCCCTTGTTTGTTGATAGCTCTGTCTGAGCTAGGCTCCTGGGGCGCGCACAGCCTAACTTTTGTCGAGGTCCAGGGGTTGAATGAATTTATCTAATGCGCCTTATCTAAGAATTCGCATAAAAGTTCCTTTTAGCGCTTTACCAGGCAGTGAACGAAGTCTCATAGAGAGCTAAGGAGATCGTGCTTTCGAGGATAGGTAGATGGTGAATATTTAAATCATGCACGACTCATTATTGACCCGTAATGTAGCACGCCGTAACCAGTCTAATTAATTCTAAAGATCACATTATATTGCGATACGTATTTACATGTACATATGTCCTATGGAAGCAACACGGACAAAGGGATGGACCCGGTATGACATTTGGATGGTCATAATTGGGTTTAATCGATCGTTCTAGTCGGTTTACCGGTGGGTGGGGGGCATGTAGCTCTCAGATTCAAACATGAACCTTAGATACGCTTTGCCTTGGAAAACTCAAAGGGCGGGAGAGGAGATCATCTGCTACGATGTAGCATCCACACTGTAAAAAGTTTCTCCGAATAAGGATGCAGTATTTGCTACTAGGATTAATCTTATCTCTATTGGGATAAAATTAATCCGAATTAGGGATATTCTTATCTCAATAGAGACAAGATTAATCCCAGTAGCAAATACTGCAAGATATTTTTTTACAGTGCAGTAGCGCGTGATTAATATTGATCGACTTCTTTTCAGTCGTTGCTGTTCGACTTCCTGTTTCCGCTAGTCAAAGTCGGAATAGCCACGTTTGGATCTCATATTGTCTGTGGACTCGCCGCCTCATGTATGCTTTCCTGTTCTCCAAATTGCTTCGTCGGATTCTCGGTCTTGCGGGTAAGGTTCTCTTATTTACTTGCCGTGTCGATTGTTCTCCCAATTCATCTCTTAGTAGTAGTGGTCGAGTGGTGTTGTAGTAGGGTCTGGTGATTCCTTGACGGTGCGATGCTAAACGCAGGAGTATTCGAATGAGGTAAATATTCTCAATTTTTATGGCACTTGAGCTTACTCAAGTGCCATATAGCGATTGTAATTTCTGTCCGTCAGTCGGTCTGTCGGTCCCGGTTTTGCTAGTTCGGGCACTTCCAGATAAGCTAGGACGATGAAACTTGGCAGGCATATCAGGAACTGGACCAGATTAAATTAGAAATACTCGCTTCCCCGATCCGACCATCTGGAGGGGAGTGGAGGGAGGGGGAATCCGGAAAAATGAGATATTTTTAGCTTACGAACGGGTTATCGGATCTTAATGAAACTTGATATATGGTGACATTGGGGGGAGTTGGAGGGGGAAACCGGAAATCTTGAAAAACACTTAGAGTGGAGGGATCCGGATGAAACTTGGTGGAAAGTACAAGCACAAGTCCTAGATACATGGCTGATATAACCGGAACGGATCCGCTCACTTTGGGGGAGTTGGGGGGGGGGGGAGAAGTCCGAATTTGTAGTGATCCCGCGAGTTCCGTGCTTCCTGATGTGCTGGGACGATGGAAATTGACAGGCATCTCTGGGACCCGACCAGATTAAATAGGAAATTGTCAATTCCCCGATTCGACCATCTGGGGGGGGGGGGGAGTGGAGGGAGGGGGAAGCCAAAATTTGAGGTATTTTTATCTTGCGAACAAGTCATCGGATCTTGATGAAATTTTATATTTAGGATGACCTCGTGTCTCAGACGTCCCACTATAAATCCGGACCGGATCCGATGACACTGGGGGGAGTTGGAGGAGGGAACCGGAAATCTTGAGAAACGCTTAGAGTGGAGGGATCGGGATGAAACTTGGTGGGAAGAACAAGCACAAGTCCTAGATACGTCATTGATATAAGCGGACCAGATCCAGGCACTCTGGGGGAGTTGGGGGGGGGGGGTCCGGATTTCTAGCGATCCCGCGAGTTCGGCATACTTCCTGATGTGCTAGGGCGATGAAACTTGGCAGGTATGTCAGGGACCCGAACAGGTTCACTTGAGAACAGCCGTTTCCCCAATCCGACCATACTGGGGGGAGTGGATGGATGGGGAGTCCGGAATCTAGTGGCGTGTATAACTTTTGAACGGGTGATCGGATCTTGATGAAATTTTATATTTAGGATGACCTCGTGTCTCAGACATCTCACTTTAAATCCGGGCCGGATCCGATGACACCGGGGGGAGTTGGAGGAGGGAACCGGAAATTTTGAGAAACGCTTAGAGTGGAGGGATCGGGATGAAACTTGGTGGGAAAAACAAGCACAAGTCCTAGACACGTCATTGACATAACCGGACCGGATCAGGGCACTGTGGGGGAGTTGGGGTCGGGGTCCGGATTTCTAGCGATCCCGCGAGTTCGGCATACTTCCTGATGTCCTAGGGCGATGAAACTTGGCAGGTATGTCATGGATCCGAACATATTGACTTGAGAACAGCCGTTTCCCCGACCCGACCATCGTGGGGGGAGTGGGTGGATGGGGAGTCCGGAATCTAGTGGCGTGCATAACTTTTGAACGGGTGATCGGATTTGAATGAAACTTGTCTGGTGAGCTATCGCCTCGGACGTTCAGTGTCACGTCCGGGTCGGGTCCGATACCTGTGGGGATGGAGGGGGGGAACTCGAGAAACTCTAAAAGTAGAGGGATTGGGACGAAACTTAATGGATGGAACAAGCATTAGGCCTAGATGAAATTGAAGGAGCCAGATGGTTTCGGGGCTCTGTGGGGGGAGTTGGAGGGGTTTCCTGGAATTCCGGTAGTCGTGAGTTAGAATAGTTCCAGATGTAAAACGACAACGAAACTTTGCAGGCATATTAGCGACCCGAATTATCTTGACTTGAAGTTTGGAGTAGTTTTCCAAGATTAAAAATTTTGCCCGGCCCCACAGCCAATATATTCTTTGAATGATTAGTAGACAAACTCTGTAGACTGAAACTCTATATTTGTTAACCAATATTTTGCCTGTTTCAGAATTATTCACTCTCCATTCTTTTTTATTTAAGGTAAAATATGACCGGTCGGAACTACCTTCGTACTTTCGTTCGAGTAATTTTTTCCCTGAGCAACCTGACCATGCTTATGAAACCCGTCATAAATGGAAAATGCAGCACCTTAAATTAACCACTGAGAGATCGCGGTTCTCACCATATTTTTCAATCACGGGTTCATGGCATCTTTATTTACAATATATTGATATCAGTAAATCTCTTCCAAATATAAAAAAGCAACTTCATTCTATACTTATAAATAAATTCAAGAATCATCGATAAAAAAAAAAAATTAAAGTAAATTTTTATTTGTTTGTTGTTGATATGTTTTGGTTGGGGTCCATATTAGTTGCCGGCCATCGGCAACCCTCGCTTGCGCATTGGGTATTTTTTTTTTGTGGGATTTCGGGTTGATCTTGCCGAGTGTCGGTGGGTTTGTGGGGCGGGTTCCCGTCTGGTGATGAGTCATGGAATTATTAACATTTATTTATGTAATTAGTTATAGGTAAAATATGTTTGTTATATATATTGTACCGGGTTTTTGTCAATCGACCTTGTGTCCCCGGCTTGACCCTATTTATTTTGATTTTATACAGAAGTGTAAATTAAACCTTGAAATTTGGAAAAACAAAAAAGTGTCTCCTTTCTAAGTGGTGATGTTAGAAAGTTGGCCGACGGCAAAAAAAGTCAACTTTTGACCGTAATACAGATATAATTTTTTTAATGGCTTTTGATAGACCTTGATGAGTTGATCAAAGTGTATATCATCCATTTTTTTGTACAAAAATTCCTTCGTGAGATACATCAGTTTGAAAGTTTCAAGGGGTTGACAACTTCAGTATTGAGCTACAGACTGAAGCCAAAAGTAGGCCTATTCGAATTGTGAGACGTGTAGGAGAATTGCAAGCAACAATGGGCAGTTCGACCATAATCATCGTCGGTGATGAGGGGTTTGCAACTTTTGCTAGTTGGTGTACCTGTTATTTGTTTCCGGTGTATTTGGTGGTAATAACAGTAGCGTATATCCCGATTATTTTCGGGAGGGGCGACGGCTCATTGAAAATCTGCGGTCGAAGTCCACTCCCTTATCGGCCGGAATTCCGAAAATTTGTCTTTTTAACACTAAAAATACATCTAGGTGCAAAAAAACTTAAAAAAACACCTTGTAATCATGCACACTACGACTCAAAAACTGTTTCTAAGATCAATTACTGAACCATACTGTAAATAATTTTGATTTAGCTTCTCAGTTTGTATTTTCGCGTACGTTTTCCCCGAAAAAAAACTCCTTTTCCGAGATTTCGGATGAAGATCGCCCCTGTCTTTTGGGGGTGCGGCGATCGCCCCTGCCCCCCCCCCCCTAATATACGCTACTGGGTAAGAACAATATGGCTCCCGATAGTAAGACATTTAGGGGACTTGTAAGTAACAATCGGCTGTTGGGCTATGATTATCTTCGGC
The DNA here is from genome assembly GCA_023053575.1 of Branchinecta lynchi. Classification (NCBI taxonomy): domain Eukaryota; kingdom Metazoa; phylum Arthropoda; class Branchiopoda; order Anostraca; family Branchinectidae; genus Branchinecta; species Branchinecta lynchi. The sequence continues at coordinate 10,773,958 of JAKZAP010000013.1, read as the reverse complement.
AATGAGGGGTTTGAAACTTTTGCTAGTTGGTGTACCTATTATTTGTTTCGAGTGTATTTGATATCTATCACGGTGAGAGGGACTTGTAAGTACGAATCGATTGCTAGATGGGGTTCATGAGGGGCTAGAAATTCTGCAAATTGGTCCACATTTTACTCGATCTCTATAAAGATGAGGGTAAGAAAATTCGTCTCCATGATATATCCCTGTAACCTAGAATTAAGTATGTACGCAACGGATACAAATGATAGTGTAAAATAATGAAGTTTCGCAATAATTAGCAGACTGGCATCTATAGTCATTTGATCCTGAACAGTTACGGATAGTACTCTATCCTGCACTTTAAAATGCCTTGCTATATCTAAACTCATTCATTCATTTTTTTATTTTATTTTTTTAAACGTCCCAAATTCCATAATCAAACCCAAAATGGTACTCTCGCCCAACTTCCTTTCCTCCCAAACCAGAATAATGAGAAACAGCTGGTTTGAACTGCCTGCCTCCGCAAGCGCGCAGGATCGCTTTATAATGAATGAATATGTTTATTACCCATCTTTACATAAAATGTCACTGATGGAGTATAAAAAAGAGAAACAAAGAAAGTAGAACAATGAAGAACACACAAGATACAATTTTCAATACCGACTAGGCTATATAAGATAATGTACCAAGTTTTCATTCGTCACGATGTCTATGATTGAAAAGGATAAAGTTAAACTATTGGCCATCTGCAAAGTCGATAGGAGCTATAGTCCCTTTCTTGCGACATTCTTTTTTTTTTTTTTTTTTTTAACGCTGACGGATAGTCTTTGATCATATTAAGGTTTCGGGGGTTGACAACTTCAGTGGTAGGGTATACACTCAGACAAAAAATAGGATACAAACTCAAACAAAGAATAGGCGGAACCCAACTGTGAGACAAGTCAGGGACTTGTACCTAACAATCTGCTGTTACACCATTATCATCTTCGTCGGTGAGGGGTTCCCGGCTTCTCCTAGGTATACCTATTTTGTCTACGGTAATTACGATGATAAGGAATATTTGGTTCATGTCATCGTTCAGGAATTGATTGCTAAAGCATTGTCATTTTCATGAGATGCTAGAATGGTCTATCACTGTAACCTACAATTAAGTCTTAACACAGCGGATACAAATGATAATGTACAAAAAAACGACACAGTTTCGCAAAAATTAGTAGAGTGGCATCTATAGTATTTTGATCCTGAAAAAACATGGGTAGCTTGATAATACCAACTAGGTTATATAAGATAATGTTCCGAATATTTACGAGTTCAGTTGAAGTGACTGCAAAGTCAATGTAGTCCCCACTTCCGACATTCTGTTGCTTTTTTCTTCTTTTTTTAATGCTAAGGGATGGCCCTGTGATTACGGAACAAAAATCTTCTTGGATTGGAACGTACCATTTGGAAAACCTCGATAGGTTGACAAATTCATCATTTACTTTTTTAAATTCGTCATAACCATACATTGACGGAGAAGTTCAAAATCCAAGATACAAGTGCTACCCTTTTGGATGTTTCCTCATCGCTTTCCAAAATCATGGACGACAGGGCCGAACCAGCACACGACGTCGTCCACTGTTTCCTGACCGAAGATTACAAATTAAGTGTCTTTTTCTGTGTTTTGTTTACTTTCTTCATTTACTCCGCCTTTCCGAAATGGCGGGTCATAAATAAATTATTTACTTATTACTTACTTAACCGTTCGCGAAGAAACAAAACAAAAGTGTTCCTCTCGCAACACTTTAGTCGGCGAAGCCGAACAAAGGTTGCTGCAACACCTCACGTTGCCCAGGCAACCTAGATCTAGTTGATCTCACGACTCTTCTTATTATTGGTTATCTTACGTATCTGTCAATCTGAATACCTGGCTCTTCGCAATAAAATTCATCCACTTTCTGTGCGTCTTTTTAATTTTCTTGACATCTGTTCCGTCTTTGTGCCTTGTTCTCTTTTAGATGGGTGAAAATAAAACCATCATCATCAGTGGTGGTATGATCGCAAACGATCGCACTCTTTGCTGCATGCGACTTGCCTGAACTACCTCTTGCTTTTCCAGGTATCCTTTTCGATGCTAGCCTGTGCAATTCTTCGCCGACATCTCATGATGTGGAAAATTTTCGCTCCGCGGTTTGTATTTGAAGGAATAGGCTTGATAGTCAGTTGCCTCGTGTTCATGCTTGCCAGTTTTGTCACGTCGATAAAAAGAGTAATGTAGATTTATTATTATCTTCTAAGATTTGTTATTATATTCTACAGGGGAGAATATATATAGAGCCGTACCGAACTTCGAATATATATATATATCCGTACTGTTCCATACCAGCATACACCGAGGTCATGCGAATATTTACATCCGAATTTCGCAGGCTCGAGAAGCTGATTTAAGTACTCCTTCCGTGTCTCGGTTTTTATGGCACTTGCCCTTCGGCCAAGTGCCATATAGCGATCGCAATTTCTGTCCGTCCGTCGGTCTGTCGGTCTGTCCAGGTTTTGCTAGTTCGGGCACTTCCACATAAGCTAGGACGATAAAACTTGGCAGGCGTATCAGGGACCCCAAATGATTAAGTTGGAAATAGTCACTTCCCCGATCCGAGCACCGTGGGGGGAGTGGAGGGAGGGGGAATCCGGAATCTTGAGGTATTTTTCACTTTTGAACGGGTGATCGGATCTCGATGAAACTTGATATTTGGAACGACCTCATGCCTCAGACGACCCACTTAAAATCCGTACCGGATCCGGTGACTTTTGGGGGGAGCTGGAGGGGGCAACCGGAAATCTTGGGAAACGCTGTGAGTGGAGGGATCGAGATGAAACTTGGTGGGAAGACACCTAGCAAACACTAGATACATCATTGACATAACCGAGCCAATTCGGGCACTGTGGGGGGAGTGGAGGGAGGGGGAATCCGGAATCTTGAGGTATTTATAACTTTTGAACGGGTGACCGGATCTCGATGAAACTTGATATTTGAAAAGACCTCATGCCTCAGACGACCCACTTAAAATCCGGACCGGATCCGGTGACTTTTGGGGGGAGCTGGAGGGGAGAACCGGAAACATTGGAAAACGCTATGAGTGGAGGGATCGAGATGAAACTTGGTGGGAAGACACCTAGCAAACACTAGATATATCATTGACATAACCGAGCCGTGCCTACTCGTAACAAGTGCCATATGAGCTCGTAGCTCTTGTTGTATTATTGTTCTTGCCTCGGCAACGTTTAAAGAACACCACGTGTTGGGAATAAAAAAAAAAAAAAGAACACCACATGCTTATGTTATGATAGTAATTCATTCTACATCACTAGTGTTTCCATCCATTGTCGTTCCCGAGATTCTGCACCTCATAAGTGTGTCCTAACTTCTCTATTAGCAAACACTGATTATCACGCTTGCCACGTTTGTTCCCTTTACTTGTCAGGCTCGCGATCATACTTCGGAAGAAGCTTATTAGTCCGAAGACCGGCTATCCAAATTTTGCCAAGTTTGTCATCCAAGGCAACAGACATAGAAAGAGGCCATTAACAGCCGAAGTCTTCTGTAATTTTCTGTAAGTAAAGTTAAGTTTTAAAGTAGTCCACGATCTTAAAACATCTTAGCAGAAACACTAGCGCGAGGTGTCCTATAAAGCCGTTTTATTTATCTTTGTCAGGTGGATGACTATGCGGATAAGTTATCACAAATAAAGTGCAGTTGCGATTCCATCAGTCATCGTTCATCGCGTCTTGTCTGACGGGACGATGACATTTGTTAGCTGACAGGACCAAGCAAAACTAAATCGGATGTGGCCCATAACCTCGCGAGCAATTTTAACTTCCGTCTTGTTAAAGCCAGGCTTCACCTTCCAGATTACCAGACGCCCGGGGCTTCCGCATAGTTAACCCTTCCAGATTTTCATGATAATGATGACAGGTTTTGCTACTCCTCAGCATTTCCTAGATGTCCCCTTCTGATTTCAAATATTTCTTGCATCCCAGTCACAACTTTCTTCCAACATTTGCATATTTGTTCTGTCTCGAATGGGTTGCCTCTGTGTTATCTTCCGACATCCGGAATCTGGGGTGTCCAACACCGCATACTTCCAGAAGTTTTTGGCCTGGCTCTACCTTCCAGATCAGTCTCGACGAAAACGGCTGTTTGGAATCCTGAAGAAAAATCGGGAAGGTGAAGCCTCGCTTTTACCAGATCTAGAAGCCTGTGCTCTAGTGTTGTTTTGGTTCTTCACCGTGGTCCGCAGCGAGCTGATCAAGCCGTGAAGGTCTAGGCTGCCATTTCTGCATACCCTACAAATTGGCAAAGGAAGACTTTCAATGGTCTAAACTAAGTTGAATCGGAACTCCAGACGAGCGTGACGTCACACCCATTTGATCTATTTTACCTCAGAAAACGTAAAATTGTAATATTCCTATCGGTGAATATATATTTTAAAATATATATATAGAGCCGAGCGGCCAGAGACGCCGGTCACGTTTATATTTATGAAACGACCTAGGGACATACAAATCCTATGTTGGGTCCGCAATCACACGACGTCACGACTCAGGCCCATACCCAGGACTTTATTTCCAGGGGGGGGGGGGGTGCCCACGGGTCGGACAAAAAAAGACATGTATGAGAGGAGAAAGCCTATTAAAATGATTATTTCTTTATGTTTCGGGGGGGGGGGGGGGGCTTTTATTGGGATCCCAAAACATAAGTGGAGGGATACCTATGCCATCGCAAAAGTGGTCCGTCCGTCCGTCTGTCAGCACGATAACTCATGGAAGGGAATGAAATATTTTGATGAAAGTTGGTGTGAGGACTCTTCAATTCAAGGGAAAGGTCGAGTTCGTAGATGGGCCCGATAGCTGCATATTTAGGGGAGGGGAAGGGGTTTCATATTAAGGGGCGAAAATTTTTTTTTTAAAGCTAATGAGATAGATGATTACGGGGTAAGACGACGTGCTGAACACGAATTTTTCTCGCCGGACAAGTAGTTCACCCGGAATCCGGCTAAAACCGGAAAGCTTGTTAAAAGTAAAAGTTTCATCTTAAGTTGATTAGATATCCGATTTAGAGGTAAGGAGACATGCAGAATCCGAATATGAAAATGATTTTCTCGTCGGACAAGTAGATCGGCCGCTATCCGGCCAAAACCGGAAAGTTTGTCAAAAATAAAAGATTAATCTGAAGTTGATTAGAGGTTCGATTATGGTTATGGGTGGAATGGATACGTTGAATCTGTTTTTGAACTTCAATTTTTTGCAAGACAAGTAGTTTGCCCGGAATCCGGCTGGAACCGCAAATTTGGCAGAAGTAAGGTAGGAACTTTCGTCAAAGTAGACATGACGCAGGCTATAGGGGTAAACTCACATGCTGAATCCATATTTGAAGTTCGTCTTCTCCGGTGATTACCATTGGACCGCTACAAGACCCGATTGTCTGTAAATATTACATTTTTGGGATACCATCGAAACCTTTGGTCTTGTTTTTATTTTGGCTTCTTCCACTTTCCAGGCTTCTCCGTTCTTTCTTTGACGTCCTCGTTCTTTTTAATACTTGTGTTTCTGGAGATACCAAGGTCTTCAGTCCTTTTCGCAGTTACCGTGGTTTCTGATGCCAATTTGACATTTTTGCAGTTATCGTGGTATCTGGCTAGTTGTCGTGGTATCCGAAAAGCCATCTCAATTCCATCAAATTGGTGAAAAAAGTTTAGCACTTAGTGATGTAACTGGAACTGGATATCAGTTTTTCTTTTGGGATGACTTCGAAAACTGCAATTTCGGCAATAGTCGTTTTTGCAAGGCAACCTTCTACTTTTACCGTGGTAACAGATACCATGGTATTTGCAAAACGAAACTAATCAAATTTGCTCTATGTAACGAATCATCTGCGGGAATATTCAAAATGTTGCGACGTGTGTTGAGATCATCAGTGGCAGTGATAAGAAAATAAAAAAGCTTATTTGAAGTATGCGATTACTAAACAGTTTAAGGGTAGCCACCCATGCTAATTCACTAGCTAACTCTGCTTATTCTTGTCGTAATTCCAGTTTTGTTTTGGTGCCACAAAGAAACAGCCAGGTTCAACTTCCTGTTTTGACATTTTGTCATCCATTTGCCCAGCAAAGATGTCCCTTTTCTGTATCACTGCTGAAGAGCAAAGAATCTTCACAGAGCTATGTTGTGAAAGGTTGGTTGGAATTGTATTTTTTTTGTAGTTTTAGGCCTAGTGGTTATCTGGATAAATTAGCCTATGACTATACTAGGGACAAAGGTAGCTTTAGGTTGGGTGAAAGAACAGAAAGTACCACATTATTTGTTCCATTGCCAGGATTTTTGTTTGCTATGCAAATAAGAGCTATCTACTTGCTGTGTACTGGCTGTGCAGTGGCTGTGTACTCGTACTCAAACACAAATATTCAGTGAATGGTGTATTATTTGAATACTAGGGTAACTATCCTAGTTTCCGAACGTCCTACCTCTCAATGAGTTGGATGTTCAAAGAAAAAAAAAAAAACCCTCTAGCTTCTGATTGCACGCTGGGATAAAATTTTGAAATTCGCGCTTATTATCATGTGCGTTTTTGTCCTTACTCGTTCTGTTCCTCCGTCAACTCGCACTCGAAAAGAAGAAAAGAACCCGAAAGTAAATCTGATACTTGGAAAGAGGTCTTCTGCAGTTGGTTTGCTTCCGTTTTGCTAAGTTTTTAAATTAAAAATTTGGACACCATTCGAAAGAAGGCCTCTTTCTCTGCAAAACCTACATCCCATTTTATTGATGTCGCATCCTATAACATATTTATAAAATTTTTGCCGAGGGTACTATTGTTCGGAAACTGGTTGCATGCGTCTTAGAGTTTCCGAATGAAATTCTCGAATCCCAATTTCTGTGGTTTCCGCCCGTTTTTTTTAGTTTCATCGCCTAGGACCGCTCTAATAATCATTGATCAAGTTATTTTGCTTATTGTTCAGGCATTAAAGAAACCGGAAAGACTGGACGCCGATCCGAACGACACATTTCCGTCCTCGAACGGTCGAAGAAGAATTGTTCGGAAAAACAGTCCCCTTTCTCGATTGTACGGTCTATGAATCCGAACGAGAATAATATGTGGGATGAACGTTCTGGGAAGTGTTGTGCCAAGTACTTTTACTACTCCAGATGGGCCCCGTAAGCCAAGATTTAATTTACGGGTGAGATAGGGTTGAAAACGAGGATAAATCTGTTTTCATCCCGGAATATTAATTCATATGAAATCTGGCGAAAAAACAACTTATCGGTACTGTTTATGATTCCTTGATCAAGTGGTTTGAGTTTTGAAGATCTTACATTCTGAATTGATCTTTTGGCGTACTGTGCTTGGTCCATACTATGGACAAAGTCAGGTGAAGACCAGAAATTCAGTAGGCCTTGTGTATTCAGTAGGCTTTGTGTTATAACTTTGTCGAACAGAGGTCCTCTCTGGAGACTGACGACTTCTTATCATCCTCTCTGGAAGCTGATGACTTCATATCATTCTCTCTGGAGGCTGATATGACTTCATATCATCCTCCCATTTCCACCACTAATTTTCTGTGTGAAGGTTATCGTAATAATACTTACGGTGTGTCATAGGACGATATACATTACATACATGTTCGAGAAAAACTAAACTGGGTTAACAATTTTTGTTTTAGAATATTGAAATTTGGGCCTAATTACCAAACCAAAATACTGAAACTTACTTTCCACCTTAGTTCTTCGTTTCATTAACTATGAACGAAACGGCAGTTCAACCGAACAAAGAAAATATCTTACTCTCGGCAGTCTAAAACAGCGTAGTACATAAACAGCGTTATAAAAAATATCCTTGTAGTAAAACAGTGGTTGGAATGGCGAAAACGAACACAGCTAACCTTCAACTAGTGTTACCCAGGTGCTGCGGCTATGAAGACACAGTTTGCTGTTTGGAAACTGGACAGACGATCAGTTTCGGTTTTGATTCTAAATTCGGTAAATGAGAAATCTAAAACAGAAATCTATCTGGCTTACAAAGGAACTAAACAAAATACACAAATACTAGGTTGAAGCGAATATAACGGTTTAAATATTGGATAAATACATTTTACATCTAATTAAACAGATTTTCGTTTTCACACAGGATCACTTAATTCTTACATGAGCTTGAATTCCTTACAAAGTGATGAAAAAGGTAGGGTTACCTTAAATTACCTTAAATTGGACTTGCAAGCAATAAGGATGTTGAATCCTGATGAGTCGCTTGCGGTTGATGATGGTGTACATTTATTTCCGGGTCACTGTTTCTGGGGCACTCCAGTACACTTTCCACGGTTGCTCACACCAGTCCTCGTCGAGTCCCTTTTTGAACCCCTCAGGTGTTTCGCTAGTCGCAGCTGAATCAGACAGGCGGTTCCACAAAGGAACTGCACGATTGCTGAAGAAGTGCTGGCGAACACGAGAGGAGCAGGATCCTCGGAACAGCTTCCGGGAGTGGCCCGTAGTCTGTGAATTGCTGTCAGGAGCGAAGAGGGAAGGGAGACAATTAGAGTTGAGTAGTTTGAAGACAAGTAGCATGTCTCCCCCCTTCCGCCGGTAACTTAGTGTTGGTAGTTTTAGTTTCTACAGCCGTTGTTCATAAGGCAGTGTTTTGAGGCCACGAATGGATTTTGTGGCTCGCCTCTGGACGCCTTCGATGAGCTTCTTGTCATGTTTGTAGAAGGGCGAGGCAAGGGCGTTACCGCTCTCTAATTTGGGTCTGACCAAGGCTTTGTATAGCTTCATAATAACGGCTGGTTTGCGAGATGTAATTGAGCGTTTGATCATCCCTAGAGTCCGATTGGCGCTTGCCACCACCTTTTTGGTGTGGGAATGGAACTTCAGTTGATCAGCTACAATGACTCCGAGGTCGCTCTTCTGAGGTGGGTGGGATTGGAACTGGGGGGCCTGATCCGGGTCTTCTCATGTGGTATTGACGTTTTGGATTATTGTGTCCGAAGTGGAGTATACGGCATTTGTCAGGGTTGAACTCCAGTTTCCAGTCACTTGACCAATCAGCTAGAATGTCCAGATCCTCTTGAAGGGTGTTTGTCAGAGCGTTGGCAATTTGCTTATGTTGTATTCGACGAAATGGTTTGACTGAATCTGTTTATTCAGAAGCCAACCGATCTGCAATATAACATGACAAACGTAAACAACAAGCAAAGCATTATAGGCGGCGCAAGGTCAGCACAAAAGGTAAGCACAAACAAACGGTAAGCATACAACATCCTTCTTCACATAATAAAAAAAAACCCACATAAACAAAAATAAACTAAATTCTTGTGAAGCATCATAATAACGATAAACCGTAATTCTGTCTTTCCACGTCATTCCGTGATTCACAGATCGAAAATCTGTCTTGGTTTTATGGGCCTTCCATATCTTGACAAGCGTGGACCAAGTGGAGCCGCGCTCGTATTGGCATTCCTGTTATTGTTCACCGGAGCCGGATTTGGAGTTGCAAACGGTGTGGCTGGGACGTCATTAGTTTCGTCAGCTCTAAATCTCGGTGGGGTAGTAATTGGCGGACTGATAGCGTCTGGCTTTCAGGTGACTTCGTATCCTCAAGTAATGGACCAGGGGGAATCGACTGGCTCTCATCTGGGTCTACTATCAGTTCGCGTGGACTGTTGATTTCGGTTTCTGTCGGAGAACTGAATCTGGGTTTTAAATGAACACGGTTTCTTCTGTAAGTATTTCCATTTTCAGCTTGTACAAGGTAAGATCTTGGCTCAGGCATTGACAGGACTATCCCTTTCTTCCACTGTTTGTCTTCTTTTGACAGTTTCATCCAAACTGTTTCGTTTGGGCTTAGCTCAGGTAAGTCTTTTGCATGCTGGTTATAGTGAGTCTTTTGCTTACACTGATTTCTTTCATGAACCCTGATGATCTCTTTTCGAGGTATTACTTTGGGACTCAGCTGGATGGCTGGTAGAATCGACCTCGGAGTCCTGCTCATGAGCAGTTGTGCTGGTGATGCCGATCCACTGATTGGCGTACTCCTGTACTCAACTACATAAGGTGTTTAAGGAGACTAAGATACGGATCCGACTTGGAATCAACTGCTTTCTGCATGATTCTTTTTGCTATGTCTACTGCCTTTTCTATATGTCCATTCGACTGTGGGAAGTTCGGGCTTGATGTAGAGAGCCGGATGTCTACAGTTTCAGAAAACTAATGAACTCATTGGATGAGAACTGTGGTCCATTGTCTGACCGGATCTTCAAAGGAATGCCATATCTGGCGAAATGGGACTTGAGTTTGGTGATGATTTCCGATGAAGTTGTGCAGTTCAGCTTGTCAATCTCTATAAACCGGCTGTAGTAATCGCTGGTAATAAGGTAATTTCTTCCCTCCAACTGACAGAGCTCAATACCGACGACTTCCCATGGGCCTTCAGGTAGTGGTGTGGACAGCAATGACTCTTTGGGATTGCTCTGTGCGTATTTCCCACATAATTCGCAGCTCTTAACAAACCTTTCTATTTCCTGGTTCATTCCAGGCCAGAAAACTACAGTTCGTGCTCTCTGTTTGGTTTTTTCCATTCCCATGTGGGATGCATGTAGCTGCTGTAGAATGTTTGGTTGGATGGCTGAAGGAATGACAATTCGGTCTGCCTTCAATATGATACCATCGACAACCGCTAGCTCTTCTCTGAAATTCCAGTAAGGGATAATGGATCTTGGACAAGACTTCCTAACAGCAGGCCACCCTTCCTGGATAGCCTTGGCGAGGGCTTGCATGATTGGATCTCGCTGATTTTCTTTTCGGATTTGCTCCATTTTTGTATCGCTGACAGGAATGTGTTTAACAAATGAGTTTACATGAAATTCAATCTCATTTTGAAATTCGTCATCTTCTTCAGATAGGTGCAGTGTACAGCGTATCAGCTACCGGGATGTCTTTGCCTCTAATGTAGTGAACTTCCAAATCATAGGGCTGTATCTGAAGCATCATCCTTTGCAACCTTGGTGGTGCCTGAGACAAAGATTTCGACAGAATGGTTCAAAGGGCTTGTGATCAGTGTACACTTTGATTCTTCGGCCATATATGTACTGGTGAAATCTCTGACAGCCGAACATGATTGCATACAGCTCCTTCTCGATTTGTGAGTAGCGCTGCTCTGTCTCATTCAATGCTTTTGAGTCGAATGCTACTATCTTTCCATGAGTTAGGAGTTCTGCCCCAAGGCCATGCTTCGATGCATCTGTTTTCAACTCCACTTCTTTACTTTGAGCATCAAATGCAGCTAGGTTCTGACAGATAGAAATCTTGATCTTTTCCATCTCTGATTTGTGAACATCTGTCCACTGGAATGTAGCCTGCTTTCCTAACTCTCTTAACGAGTGGTTTAGGGTAGAGAGATTTGGAACATAACGGGATAGAAAATTGACCATTCCTAAGAATGTCATGAGCTCTTCCTTGCTTGTAGGATACGGCATGTCTTTTATAGCTTGGACTTACCTTGGATCAGGTTTTATACCTTCAGCTGTGATGATGTGGCCAAAATAAGGGATACTGGGGGCAGGGAATATACATTTCTCAGGGTTGAATTTCACTTCTTTTCTGGCCCTCTCCAACACGCATACAAGATTTCTATCGTGCTCGTCGTCCTTACCGGATACTATTATGTCATCCACAATCACACCTAGTCCCTCTAGATCGCTGAACGTTTCCTCCATTTTCTGTTGGAATATGTCCTGAGCACAGACAATACCAAACGGCATCCTCATGTATCGATACCTTCCAAAAGGCGTATTGAAAGTGGTCATTAATGATGATTGTTCTGACAGTTTGAGCATCCAATATCCAGACTTTGCATCTAGTTTGGTGAATCTGTTGTGACCATGAAGGCGTGCTGCTATGTCTTCAAAAGTTGGCATGGGGTAGTAAGGTCGTTGTACAGCGTTGTTTAGGTCCCTTGGATCTAAACACAAACGAAGAGAACCATCTTGTTTTTCAACAGTGACAATCGAGTTTACCCACTCTGTAGGAGTTGTGACTTTTTGTATGATACCCTGTTTTTCCAGCTGTTCTAACTCGCTTTTCAGCTTGTCATGAAGGGCAAATGGTATACGTCTCACTGGATGTACAGTTGGCACAGCGCCTGGCTGAAGATGTATGATGCAGTCAACCTTTAGCTCGCCTATGCCGGTGAATACGTCAGCAAAATCTTTTTTTACCTTCTGGACGAATGGCGTTTCATCATTTTGCTCAACAGTTCCTGCCAGTTTCACAAGACCCATGTCAACGCACGTTTCATAGCCAAGTATTGGCATGGCTTTGGTTTTCACAACAAAGAATTCGTATCTTCCTGAGGCAGCCTTGTTGTATGTGCATGACAGCATGCAAGTCCCAATTACTGCGATTCTCGTACCTCCATATGTAACAAGAATTTGCGTGGTTTCTTTCAATTCAGGTCTTGGGACAATTTTTTGAAACAGATCTACTGGAATGACATTGGCTTCGGGCCCAGTGTCAATTTTGAAGTTGATCTTCCATTTCTGTTTGTTTACAGTGACTTCAGCAGTCGGTTGGCTTCCTTTTGTATTTCCAACGGATCCCACGAACAGTGTATCAATGAACACATGTTCGGCCTGGGGTGCATTTCCACTTTCAATGGCATGCACTGGTTTGCTTCGGCAAACTCGAGCAAAGTGGTTTGTGCGTCCGCAACTTGAACAAATCTTCCCTTTAGCTGGGCATTTGTGACTTTGGTCGTATTGCCCTCCACAGAAGTAACATTGCTTCGACTGAGAAGCATGTGCAGGCTGGTACTGCTTCCTTTTCTGAAGAGCATCGATCTCCTGTTTGATCTTCACATCTTTTGAAACCTCTGCCATTGTTGATAGCTGTGACTGTGTTGTCTCATGGGCTCTAGCAATTTCAATGGCTTTTGACAGTCCTAATGTACCACCTTCTGACAAAAGTTTCTCCCGGATTTTTTGTGATAAGATCCCACAAACAATCCTGTCTCTCACCATGTCATCAACCATTGATGCTGGATAGTCACAGTCCTTAACTAACACACGGATGGCTGTTACATATTGTTCAACAGATTCATGCACACTTTGGTCTCTTTTGAGAAATTTGTAACGGGCAAACACTGGATTTAGCGATGGTGATATGTGTTCCTTAAACTTTTCTAGGTAGCAAGCAATTTTATCTGTCTCTCCTGCCGCAATGTCCACGTACTGTACACATCTCGTCCTTTTTCACCAAGCCACAAAAGTAAATATGCGCACTGTTGCTTTTCAGTTTTTCCACTTAACGGGCCTGTGAACATTAGGTGTACATGCTGTTCGAATTTCTTCCATGACTCATGACTGGCCGCTTCCCAGTCAAAACGAGGAGAAGGCGTTGAGTTGTCCATCTTGATTATTATTCTTATCCCACTTCTGACACCATGTTGTATTCGACGAAATGGTTTGACTGAATCTGTTTATTCAGAAGCTAACCGATCTGCAATATAACATGACAAACGTAAACAACAAGCAAAGCATTATAGGCGGCGCAAGGTAAGCACAAAAGGTAAGCACAAACAAACGGTAAGCATACAACAGCTTAGAATCATCTGCGTATTGCGGTAAGGGGTTCTTTAGCAGCTGACGGGCATCGTTGATGTAGATGTTGAAGAGAGTTGGTCCTAGAACTGTCCCTTGCGGTACTCCACTAAGTACTGCAACTTCTGATGATAGGACCTCCTCACCTCCCGTCCCAAAGACACGGACTCTTTGCTTACGTCCAATCATGAAGTTCTGCACCCAATCCGCAACTTGTGGGTGAATAAAGCATGCATCAACCTTGATGCGCAACCTCCTGTGGCTAACCTTGTCAAACGCTTTTGCCCGGTCTAGTAGTGCAACATCAACTGGTATGGCTTGCTCCAGAAAGTTAGTGACAATCTCATAAGACTCTATTAGGTTGGTGTCTACAGACTTGCCAGAGATGAAGCCATGTTGGCTTTGGTGAATGATCTTATTTGCTGTCGGGTGCTGGGTGATTTCTTCTACCAAAGTTAACCAAAAAATCCCTTTTTAAGCAGGTTCAAAACAAAGGAAAAGTATATAATCTGAATATCTTGGGACTTATAACTGTTGAAAAAAAAAGAACAGATTTTGCTTCTTGACTTGACAGCATGGAAATCTCATTTTATTCTTAGAAATAAGGTCAGGCATCCCAGCATCCCGACTGTGTGAATATTGGTGCCCAAACGTTGGGGCACCATGACCTGGGCAAAGGTATAGTACCCCAGTAAAGGTCCGCTCAAAAAACAAATTTCATTTCATATTTCAAGTTCAAGCCATTATCATGAGGGTACTGTGCCTGTGCTGACAGCTTGCTCATAATAGCACTGGTGCTCATACGCTTGGGCATGTCCTAGACTTGGATCACTGTGCCCTGAAATGTAATATTTATGTGACTGGGGCAGCCTAAGGTAAGATTAAAAATAGTGGGGTCATATCGCTCGTACAAAAGAAAGCAAACTGCCACTTGATGTTCAGTAAAGATAAAAAATGCATCTTTGAACCTTGCCAACTTTAAACAGCACCGGATACTATGGTGAAAATGAAACTGACCAAATAATCATGCACAGTACTGAGCAGAAAGAGTAATCTAGAGAGTAAAAAACTGTACCGTAGCTGATTTGCTCTTGAACTGTCACTTGCCATTGTGTATTACTTTCATAGATGTTCAAAACATCCCATCAGAAAAAAAATTCTATCAAAGGATTTCGATTTTATTCTTTATCTGAAAAGAAAACTAAAAAACTTGGCTCTTAGCTGAAATTAAAAAGTTAATCTGCCATTACCGTTTGACTGTTTCACAATATTTGACACTGCGAAACGGATATGTCAGGCACATTTTATTTCTTGGCAAAGGTCCTCTTCGGGCACAAACCGCTCAAGCTGGAAAGTTAACTTGAAAATGTGGATAAGTATTCAAAGAAGCACACCTCTAATGTATGATGCTCTGCCGCCCCAGGCCTGCGCGCAGCAAACATCAATTTCGCGTGTTCTTCCAAGCGGTCCCATTCCTTTGAAAGAGAGTTGGCCTCCCAGTTTATTGGTGGCTGAAGGACGTCCATTGCTATCATCCCACTTCTGACACCATGTACTGGTCGTCTATTGATTAGATTTATTGACCAAGGCTACCTACAAAAGTAACATAAGACTTCCATACAAAATATGATATAAAAATACTACAAAAGGGATAGACAGTGCATAACACTTGGAGGCTCGTTTGAGAACGAGAGTCGGGCAATTTAGGAGCTGGCCAGGATGGCTAAGGATAGTCAGACTGGAAATCTACTTTTTTTTTTATGTGCCACCAGGCATGGGAGAACCTAAGTCTAAGTCAAATAATGGTGGCTCAAGGTGTGGTATATGTTGACCAGCATTCGGGATAGGGTAAACATACGGGCCACTTGAAGATATCATTAAAGGAAGCCGGTTTGCACTCTCTTTCCTGTGGCTTTACTCAGGATTGACCAAATCTTTATTTGTATAGGCCCCACTCCGTTAATCCTCCTTACAGTTTCTGATATTCCCGAGTCTTTAAAATAGGCCTAGATCCCTGATGCATATTTTTTGAAGGCAAAAGAAGGCTAGACACTGCACTCCTGTGTCAAATCATGATGTTAGCTTAATTTATCGCTTACAGTTGGCCGGAAGAAAAAGCCTGGTGTGTCAACAGACCAGTCATCGAGTCTTTAAAATAGGCCTAGATCCCTGATGCATATTTTCTGAAGGCAAAAGAAGGCTAGACACTGCACTCCTGTGTCAAATCATGATGTTAGCTTAATTTATCCCTTACAGTTGGCCCAAAGAAAAAGCCTGGTGTGTCAACAGACCAGTCATTGATAGAGCGAAAATTCATCACACCCATTCGAGCTATGAATGACTATCTTCTCAAGTCAGGTGATTTAGAAAATCTACGAAGAACAAGGAGACGATCTCCCTATGAGAATGAGCCGCCGATCACTGTTTATTGGTTGAAAGATGTTGAAGCTAAGTGAGGTTTCGTTCCTTCTGATTTTATAATTTGCTGTCACTTTCTGCCTTTACAAGGTAGTTTCAAGTTAACGAGCAATGACCAGTAAAGGACTGCTGGATTTCAGGTCAAATCATATTTTGGTCCACCGATTGTCGATTGTTTGATTGGGTTTCAACCAAACAAACATCAGGGACGGTATCTCTTAGACATTCAGTCACATCAAATAGTGTCCACGTAAAAAGTGTTGATCTTAAAAGTACTAAAATTTCGACACCTGAAAGTTTCGAGTTGTCTTGCAGGTCAACTGAGCTTTGCACTATTGAATGTTTATGTTCCAGTATCCAAACTAGTTAAATACTGTAAAACTAGGCTCTGCTTTTAACAAATTATGCGCGGCTTTGGATGTTACAAGCCTTTTCCCAGGCCCTCTGTCATCTAGCAAGGACACGGCGAAAGTAAGAAAACCGGTTTTACGCACGACAGTATGATACCCGGACACTGTTCGAGAGCATGATATGTATGGAAAATTGTGAAACTCGGCAAGTGTAAAAATCAGTGAGGTGTGATTAGCGGTCTAGTATGTAACGTATGAAATTCGGGTCTCCGGATGTAATGTAATTACTGAAGTAAATTGCAAGAAGTTTCAACCTTGAACCTGTCTGTCACCTGCAGATTTGCAGACAGCCTGTCCGGCATTAGGCTACAACTGCAGATCGTCGTAGAATGTATAGAAAATGGTAGATACTTTGTAAGTGATAGGATGAAGAAATGAAACACTTCTTGGACTATTATTGATACAGTGGACCGTCAGGAGTAAGTGATTAGCAATACTTACATGATTTGTTGCATTTTAAGGGCTATTCAAGTCTTTGGAAGCCAAGAGGCACTCGAAAGAGAAAGAAAGAAGAAAGATGACGAAACACGGCAGTATCAACAATGTGAGTATCCGAATTTTATTTTGTTCAGTGTACAACAACAACAAAAAACTTAAGAAATGTTTTTCAAAATATGATAATAATAATAATTTATTGAGGCCCGCTATGCAACAAAGGAAAGAGCGGAGTAGTAAAAAAAAAAAGAAAAGAACTACACACAAAGAAAGCGAAAAATTACATAAGACTTATAGATAAGTTAGATTAGTCAACGGCGATTCGTATGTGTTTTCAGAATCCCGGGATCTAGCACGACACTATGGTTTTGCATATAAATTTTTTGAAATATGTTTTGTTGAATATAATTTTTCAGAACTGGTCCTCAGTCAGGAAACAACGAATAGCGTCTTATATAGTGCGAGCAGAGTGGTAGGTGATTTCGAGATGCAAAATCGTTTTGTTTAAGAATTGGTAGGGAAAAAGAACACCCCAATATATACCTCACCCCTTTTTAGAAAAGATTTACCGGTTTCAGGTTATATACACCCGTTCACTTGTCTTCCGTTATCTAATATGTTTGGTAAAGATGCTACTGTGGACGTGCAGCACCTATTTAGTTAATAAATCTAGTGTCTCCGAACCTGTCACCGCATTCGAAGATCTCCTTGCCTGAATCTTTTATCCCTGCAATCACCTCTGGTCTGGACCACTCGCCTGGGCAGCCAGAGGTGACTGTAGGACTAATCAGTGTATGATTTAGATTGACGTTTTCTTTTGGGTTTTAGTGTTTTTTTTTCACAAGTGTTGTTCTGGATCCATCCTTTGCATGCTATTTTTCTTTAATTTATTCGTGTGTTTATTTCTAGATATGTTGAGCCTATGTATGTTTATTTCTAGATGTCCTTGTTTGACCTATTTTATATTATTCATTCGTTTGTTTATTTCTAGATATATTCAGTGTGAAGCAGACTCTCCGCCAAATAAGGAAAGAGGAAGCCCGCCAAGGAACCCCTGGACGGAAGAGTTTACTCGAAGAATCGGGAAAAGTGGTTCTAAGTGCAGTTGTGATGTAAGTTCACATTATTTTATGAGTTTCTTGCCCATCCTCTAGTTCACTAGATCATGACTTAATAATAATACAAAGCAAGAGAAAAGGCTTTCGCCTCTAAATAACTCTAAGAAATTTTGAGTAATCGAACTAATCAGAGTTAAAAATCTCATCAACAATGCACTTAAAACTGTTGATCGATTCAGCATTAACCGCATCTTCGGTAAGGCTGTTCCAAGGATCAACAACTCTGTTGCCAAAACCCCACTTAAAAACGTCCTTGTGGAATCTTGACTTTGTAAGCTTGTACGCGTGCCCCCGATGATGACGGTTAATGCTGAATCTTACTAAATCAGTCACTTCAAAATTGTCATAGCTTCCATTGATTAATTTGAATGTTTCAATCAGGTCTCCTCTAAAAAATCTGTATGCAATGGAGGGAAGGCACAACTTGGCTAATCTCACTTGGTAGGGGAGATCGCGCAGATCTTGTACGAACTTTGTAGCTCTCCGTTGGATTTTTTCATAAGCCTCAATGTCACAATTTTAATATGGCCTCACTGTGGTGTGGCCATATTCAATGATCGGGCGAACCATCGACTTGAAAAGAAGTGAGAACAAACCATCCTGCTTAAAAGTAAAGTTTCTTCGAATTACACCAAGGATTCTATTACACTTCTTCATGGTAAGGTTGTAATGTTACGAGAAACGCAGATCCCCATCGATCAGGATCCCTAGATCCCGTTGGGTCATGCATTCGGGTATCGTTTGGCTGTTGAAAGTATAGAAAGTTTTAAAGTGAGAGGGCCCCAGGCGAAGATGGTGACTTTTTTCGACGTTGACTTCCATCAGCCACACTTGCATCCAAAGTTCAATTTTGTGAAGATCATTTTGGAGTATCTGTGAATCTTGGGAACTCCTGATGACTCTGTACATCTTGGTGTCATCCGCATACAACACGATATCAGAATCAATGTCGGACACTAAGTCATTAATATAGATATTGAAGAGTAATGGTCCCAATACACTACCCTGGGGCATGACTTGTCTACTTATGTTTGAGATCTGAAAGGTGCTGGAGCGAATAGGCACAGAGTATCCCCCCCCCCTCCCCGTTTCATCCTCCTAGTATAGTCCCATTTCGATTTGCATTACGATGTATGTTTACAAGTTATTCACCCGCTAAGGAGAGTATGTAAAATAATCTTAAGCCTAGCAAAACGACAAAAGAAACACCTTTTTTGCAGTTGCTACTTAGATTAAATACAATTTTATTTGCAACCCGTCTAGGTACAGACGGAGTATATTATAAAAAAAAAAAAAAACTACAACAACAATCAAATAATTGGAAGTCCATAAAACTAAACATCATGGGGCTCTATGGGTGATCACAATTTTGCTTCACTCTGTTTATGGATTTCAGGAGAGCCGCAGAGGAGTCAACTATACGGAAATCTTCTATGAGGTCGTTGTTTCTTGTCGGGGGGTGGGGGGTGGGGTCGTACTCATTTGGACTTTTCATCATCGTCTTTTCTTTTCAGAAACTCGTTGAATTTTGTGTTCAAACTTGGAGCCTGGATTCATACTGGATCTCACTCCATGTTCAGTGAATGTTTACATTCCTTAGCTGACACTGTGAATCAACTCATTCTTGCTTTCGGAATTTATAAGTCTAGTCAGGTATGAAACCTTTAGCCTCCCTGTTTATTCGTTTGTTTAGTTATGTAATTGCTTTTCAGGTGTATTGCTTTTTACGTGTTCAGAGTTTTATCTGTTAGTGTTTCTTGTGTGTGTTAAAGTCTAACCGAAAAGGGCTGGGATAGGACAATTTAATTACCCATTACTTATTCAGTAAAATTGGCTCGAAGACTCGCTGAAAATGCGTTACTTCGTTGTTCCGCTATTCACGAATAATTGATTTACAAATAGTGGAATTTCCGTGTGATCTGTGGTACCTCTATGCGCTTGTATTGTATTTTTATTGTATCCCTTACGAGGAAGATTTATGATTTGTGTTTTGTTCGGGGACTAAACAATCTTCACCAATCTCACCACTGCCCACTGAAAACCCGCGTTTATATAGCATCTAAACGAGTAGCTTGCCGTCGGTGACAGACTACTTTCGGTTTACACTTTCTGGGTTCTCCTTCTCTCTTTCCTTGGTTTCATACTCATTCTTCGTTAAGCCTATTTTTTAAGTCCAGCGCCTATCCATCGGGATTATTAGCCTATATCAGAAGCTAAGATACGACATATGCTGTATCCCCCGGGTCTAGGCAAAAAAAAAACTGGTGAAGACCCCCCCCTCCCCCCAGGACATAGCCCCCCGGCGACCCCCCTCCCTGGTAGCCCCCTCCCCCCCCCCCCCCGAATGTAAATATATAGGAAATTAGAAAATCTTATTAAAAACACTGTTTTTTAAGGATTCACTTAAGGATTTTCTCTAGACACGCGAGTTCAATGTAAATTCGTGACGGTGGCTCGCTGGCCGCTCACCTCTATATAATTTTCATAAAAATATATTACATTTTGTAATGTAATGTAATGTTTATTTTTCACTCATCGTACAGGAAAGAGAAAATGATGGAGTATATAAAAGAAAGAAAGAAAGTAGAAAAACACAGAAAAAAGATCACACAACAAAGACAAACAAAAGGCAGATCACAGAGGATTTTATTATAAATATTCCGTGAGTCCATGCTGACTTTGAAACATATATTCAAATAATGCATAAAACGGATACGTCAGCTATTACGATGCTTTGGCAGCGATATTTCGGCCTTTCTTGGCAAGGGTCAGCCTGACACAACCTGACAGCCTGACGAGGACCTTTGCCAAGAATGTCCGAAATATCGCTGATAAAGCATCGTAGCTGACGTATCCGTTTAATGTATTCGTTTTATTAACACTCTGTGGAGGTGTGTGTGTGGAGGTTAGGGGGGGGGGGCTAACCCGTATCCTCCTTACAGTATATGTTTGTAGGAGGTACTTTATTTGTGTGTTTTTCCTTACTGACGAGGTAGCCTGAATTTAGGTGGAAACCGTTGCGTTTTTTCTCTTAGCTTCATCGTCTACCTCTTTTTTCAGAGGGCAAATATAGCTCACCCCTATGGGTACCACAATATGAGACACGTGGCTTCCCTAATATCCGGCGTTGGAATTTTCTGCGTTGGTGCTGGACTTTCAGTCTACCATGGAATCACTGGCTTGTTTAATCCTGAACCAATCGAGTCATTGAACTTGGTGAGCACTTTTTCTTTATGATAATCATTATATTCTAACGGAAATAGCACTAGAGTTAAAGAAAGTGCCAGATGCCAGTAAAAAGTTCCTCCGAGTAAGGACAATAGTTTCTCCGAGTAAGGACTAAAGTTAACTGCAGTATTTGCTACTGGGGTTAATCTTATCTCTACTGAGATAAGATTAATCCGAATTAGAGATAAGATTATCTTTTTGGAGACAAGATTAATCCCAGTAGCAAATACTGCAAGATTTTTTTTTTTTTTTTTTTTACAGTGTATGCCGCTGGTAGGCTATACACAAAATTTGATTTTGGGGCGATTGTTGTTGTATACTTTTGAGTATGTTAGGACCGTCCCCAGCGATACAGCATACATCCTGGTCTGAATTTTGAAATGAACTCAAACGTAGCCCGTGTTCTGCAAACTGCAAAATGCAAACGAAAAATAAGGTCAACATCAGTTACGATACCAAGTCACACACAACTTACATCTACCGAGAGTAAGACCAAGCCAGGTCTCAGTTATACTTAATTAAGTATATAAAAAAACAACGACAAAGGAAACAAAAACGAACCTACCTTTGGTTGGTTGGTGACGGACGGGAGGATGGATCGTGAGAATGATAACTGCGTTCTTTAACGCCGGAATACTCAATAGCGGCATGATTGTATTGTTTTCCTACAAGGCGTTTTGTTTTCAAAATCGAGTAGAATAGCAATTTATTCACTCACACTTTCACGTTAAGAAACCCAAAATTGGTGACTACTGTAATGCACAAATTTGTAAGTATTACACTTGCATTCAAAAGCACTTACAAGTGGTCAAAGGCTATTTAAAATTTCAAACAACCTTCGGTATGCAACTATTTTGGTAACGGCTGTGTTTGGCCGCTACTGGTTGGAATTTTGGGACCTTCGTAGAGACGCTCTTGCCTTTCACTAATGTTATAACCCGTTTTCGGACTCTCACCAGCGCGGACTAACCAGAACTTGGTCGAGAGGCAGGTTCGAATGTGAAGGCTCCGAGAGATGGTGGGACCGAACAATCCCTTAAAGAAGAAACATTAAGGCACCGGTGAGGAAAAACAAGAAGCTGACGAAGAGGCCTGTACTGAAGCGGCATGCACAGACCTTCTTCACAAGTAGGTCATTCAGTCCGTGGAACGCACTAGCCGAATCCACTGTTACCTGTGAAACAACAAATAGTTTGAAACAGCATTTGGACAAGGAGTGGTCAGGCAAACCGTGGAGATTCAAATGGTAACTTGAACAAGATAGCACCCATGAAGGCGCATATTAGGAGAAATCCTACCCGCCCGGAATTGCAAATTTGCAGGTAATTTGCAGGTAAGAGTGCGACGAACGCGCTGATCGTCGCCTCTGTCTAAATTTTGATGAGCTACCGACCGGACGTAAGAACTAGACTGCAGTTGCCTGAAAACTCGCAAGGCTTTTTTCCAGTTCAGTTCAGTTCAATTCAATTCAAAAAATTTATTTTCTACAGAAATCGGAGAGTAAAAAACATAATAAACACATACATAACTGGCCATAAATATACAACGAAAACTATGACATAACAAGGCCGTATCGCCTAAAACAGATCAACAAGCAAATATCAAACAAAATAAAATAAATAAATAAAATGTATGTGTAATAACTCAACCATCAGCTACAGCCTCAGTGAGGTTGTGATGGATTCGAGGAATTTTAGAAAGAAAATTAGCATGTTTTTTTTAATGATATCTATTGGGTTTTTTAATCGATATGTCTCCATCATAAAAGAATTCGACTCAAATTTTGATATCCGACAAAGATTGCAAATTTCAGGTAAGAATTGATCCGGAACGACCGTCAAGAAAGATCAACGACCGAGTCAGCAGTTGTAGCTGGGCTTGGAAAGTGTAAAGAAGCATACGCGTTGGCCACCTTGTAGAGAGGGGTTATTGCAGCTTGTTGAAATCGTCTTATTTTCCTAGGCCCTGGCGGTCCTAGCTGGTTCTTTGGTTTCGGAAGGTGGAACTCTGCTAATCGCGTACAATTCAGTTAAGAAAGGAGCGGCTAAAAGGGGTATGGGCTTCCTGGAATACGGTGAGTAGCGTACGTTCCTTATCTTTACTTCAGGTGAGATTCGTAGTTGTCAAAGACGTCAGGCAAACGGTCAACGAATGCGCAGTAGGGAAGTGATTTTTATTTGGTTTGACGATTTCTAAGATGTCGTTTTATTGGCCCAGGCGTCTGCATGAATTTGAACTGCCAAGCTTATTGTCGAAGCTAACACTTGCGAGTGTATTTTGTGAGACATATTGCCAAGCTTATGTGGTCGACCCTGACATGCCAAGCGTGTCTACAACGCTGACTCAAGAATAAAACAGTTTTTTATTCTCATTTGAATTTGACAACTTTCTTGGGTTCAAATTGTACATATATTATACCTCTGGATATCTGTTGCAAATGTTGAATTGACAATGCCTTTGTTAATTACTATGTTGACAAGGAAGGGAATTTCGGTTGCCATGAAAGCCATTTTTAAATTAAATTCTACTCTACCCTTCCAGACCTGATAAAGCTGCCTTTCCGTCAACGTATAACCGGTTTGCACAAGCCGATCTGTCAAGCCAAAATCCGAAGTTTCAGGACTCATGTCAGCTGTTTGTTGCTACTCTTTTTCTGCCTGAGCTGATCACTTCACTTCCCAGTACTGTACTTACTTGGTGCTTGAAGGGACGTCACTCATACGTGCCTATAACGGCCCATATTAGCGCTGTAGCGGCTCGACGTTTAAGTCCGCAAACCGCGTATCTTTGTTATAAGGTCGTTGCTGGATTGACGAATTACGCAGTAGTTTTCAAATTGTATTCCCTTGCATCGAGTTTTTGATTCCGAGTACTTTAATTTTCACTCTCACTTCCAGTTCGTCAAGGTAGCGATCCTACCGTCAATGTCGTCCTTCTTGAAGATCTCGCCGCCGTCCTGGGCGTCACCATAGCAGCTAGCTGCATGACGCTTTCGTCCTACCTGAATAGTCCTATTCCTGACGCTGTTGGATCCCTCTTAATTGGGGGGCTGTTAGGGTCTGTAGCGTCCTTCATCATTTATACCAACACTGCCGCCTTGGTTGGAAGGTAGGTACACTGTAAAGAATAATCTTGCAGTATTTGCTACTCTGATTACTCTTGTCTCTTAAAAAGATATTCTTATGTCTAATTCGGATTAGTCTTATCTCAGTAGAGATAAGATTAATCCCAGCAGCATAGTATGCGACAAGTCGTATGGCTTACTCCTTTATTGAATAAAATAAAAAAAAGTACTTCAGTTAACTTTAATCCTTACTCAGAGGAACTTTTTGCATTGTAAAGGGGTAAAATTTAATGGTATTTTAGTACATGTTTAACCGCCTGTAGTATTTTTCATATTTAACTATTCTTTTTTAATTAACTTTTGCTTTTTTACATCACCATTCTACACCTGAGTTTTGTTATATAGCGTTAATTAGCTGTTACTAAGCGTTAATTTTACTACGTCTTTAATCTCTCTACTGTTACGGAAAGTTATCTGTTACGACATGGTCCCCGAGCGGTGTGGACCATGCTTAACAAAACCAAAATAAAAACACCCACTAAACTCTACCTCGTTGGTCAATTGTAGAAAAACATATTCGTGTATTTACATTTACAATACAATGGCGATAGATAGCAGGTAATAAATAAAACTCAACACTTAACTTTTAACATCTCCAGCAACGACCGTTCACCGGTCCCACTCAAAACAGACTGCCCAGCATTGTATTAAATTTCGCCCCAATTCAAACTTGAATGGCTCAGGTTATTCATCGCCAGGAACCTGTTGTTACCTGGCGGAATTAAACTTATAGAAACCAAGGTGTCGTGAACTCCCTTGGTGAAAGTACACCTTGGTTACACCTCCCCCCTTCCAAAAAGAACTGACCTCAGTTCTGAAATTCAATTTTAATCTGCCCCAATTTTATTTTACTCCTCCCTTGATCCAACCCCCTATCTAAAATACCTCCCAGCACAAAACAAATGCAAATGTTGCCAAAACATAACAAAACTTTTAAAGTTGTTTTTCCGATCACAATAACACGTATCCGACCGATACGGACATATAACATTTTCAGAAAGCGTATCAAAGTGATAACGCAATTCGAACTATCGCACTGCACCGTAGTCACACCTCAAGTCCTTCTTGCCGATTGTCTATACCGCACACGAATCACGATCACGATCATCCTCAGCTTCGCTGCTCCTGATGCCGACGACGACGACTGGTAGGGCGTCGACTGGAGCATACCAAGACGACGACTGACAGTAGGTTACAGTTGACTGGAGGAGCAAAACGTAGTCTAACGCAGTCAACGTAAACAATCGTAGGTAAGCAACGCATGGTTGCGCAGCTTGAAAGCGACGAACGCTGATAACCGTAAGGATGCGCAAAATGACGTCGACAACTGCACATAACGTGGGGTGGCAGTGACGTCGACAAACGCAGAAACGCATGGATGCGTAGGTTGACGACGACATCGTTGATTGACGCAAGGATGCGTAGGTTGATGACAACAACGTGGATTAACGCGAGGATGCGCAAACTGAAGTTTTCAAACGCAGACAAACGCGGACAAACGCAGGCAGCCGTGTTACTCCTGCCCCTGGCAATGCAGCTGCTCAGCTTATCTTCTTCAAACTGCTCAGTATCGAAGCACACCTGTGGCTTGAACGCCACCACACAGCAACAGCAGACAGTTCCTTCGGCGACGTACTGAACTGTACGCGCAACAACGGCAACTGACGAGGGAAACATCTCCCATACGAGCTGAGACTTAGGCTGACTTTGGGCTGCAACACGCTGCTTCAAATTGCTGGGCATGACATCTTCTTCGCGGTTTATTGTAGAGGGTGTGACCTGACGATGCAGTCGATGGCAGCGACAGAGGTGGTTGACATAACTCATCACAAAAATCATCACCTGCAAAATTCATAGCGGTAGACAAGGTATTTACAAAAGCTGGAAATCACCAGCAACATATCACAAGTAACATAATTTTCACACACCCAAAAAATTCTTATTCGACATCCTATTTCCTATAAAAACAACAAGTTTCTTCAGTAATTTTTGGAGTGATACAAGATCATTCCAACAATTTCTGTAAAATGCTCAAGGCCATCGCCTTATCAATGCCTGTGGCGTTTACTCCGCCAGGGCGATCATATCCCAATCGTTCCGGTGGTTTCGTCATTCGTGAAGGGCGCAAATTTGGTGGGTCAACCGTCGGACTATCCTCAACAGCCGGTTCCTCTGGAGATTCCGACAATTCCAGCACCAATTCACTACGATCTGTATCATTTTCTGGGAAAAGCGCACGCGGCTGTAAGTGTCCAGAATCTTCTGCACTTAAAAATGAATGAAATGGCGTGTGACGTGGTGTCTGTGTGCGTGTCTCAGTACGAGTCAAAAGTGGCGTACTAGTCAAAGTTGGTCGAGCATCCGTCCTTGTCGTCAAATTACCGTCATTGGGAGTGCGAGGATGAGGAATAGATACAGACAGATCTGCAGCTTCCAAGTCTGTGTCATCATTAGATTGGGTTAGTGGGTTGCTAACGTCACTATTTCTAACTACATCCTCCCCATCCCCAAAATCGGAATCCTCCCTTTCTTCCTCCCCCTGGTCAGGTGGGTCAACCACCCAAGGGTTACGAGTTTTTCCCGGTTTTAACAAATCGTAGTGCACCGTCTTTTGCTTCAACTTTTTATGCATATGTTTTATGACGTAATCGACTACTCCGACCTTTGCAATCACACGATAAGGTCCTTCAAAATGAGTGTCATTCAACTTATGTGCTCTTCCCTTCTTCAAAATTCTTAAATAAACCACGTCTCCCACTTCGTGTGGTTTAAAATGTGACTTTTTATCATGCTGAAACTTTTGCGTATCCCTACTTTCATCAATATTTTTCCACACATGTTCGTAAGTTTTCTGCATCCTTCCAAGCATTTCCGATTTATATGATACGTGTGAATCATAAAAGGTTCTGGATTTCATGAGGGCATCTACCGGCAGAACGGCGTCACGCAAAAACATGAGGAAAAAGCTGTTATCCTGTAAGGACTCATGGAAAGCGGTGTTCATGCAAAAAGAAACGTAAGAAAGCCAACTGTCCCAGTCATCTCGATGTGACTGGTCTACAAACTGAGACAAAATGGAAGCTATGTCTCTATGTCTTCTCTCTAAAATTCCCATTGAAGCAGGATGTTCCGCGCTAGAAAATTTGTGCACGATATTCATGTTTTTACAAAAAACATCAACTTCTGAATTTTTGAAATGACTACCATTATCAGACATCAGTGTGTGACAAAACCCAAATATGTGACAATATTTCTCAACAAAAGCTCTCAAAAATGTATTGGCTTTAGCGTCCACAATGGGTACTAGATGTACATGACGTGAAAAATAATCCGTAATCGATAATATGTACGTATTACCGTTGGACGTTTTCGGAAATGGTCCAACTAAATCAACAAAAACCATATCAAGTACTCTTGCAGGGACAGGCATTTCCTGCAGAGGAGCATTCGGAGTAACATTCATCGGTTTCCTTTTTAGGCATTTTTCGCACGATTCACAAAACATCTTACATACTGAGTACATCTTAAAGAAGAAAACATGATCACGAAGTTTTGCGTACGTTTTTGATGATGAAAAATGACCTCCGTAAGGTGATTCATGAAAATCATTCAAAATCTGAGGAATCATAGCATGCGGTATTACTGGGACTAACACGACATCAGACTTTCGACATTTCCCAGACGGCACAGACGCATGACACAAAATTCCATCCTCAACAAAAAAATTCTGAATTTCCCTTATAACTCTTCTTTCCAAATCGTACGGCATTTGTACACCTTGAGACAAATAGCGAATCATTGCAAGACAATCTTTATCTTGCTTTTGACTTTTCCGAAGCTGCGATAAATCAATAGATGGCGGTAACACTGGGAAAACTAACTTAGGCTGTGGAGAAATAGAATTAATCGTGGGCAAACGACTTAAAGCATCCGGGACAACGTTCATCGGTCCAGGACGATAAACAATCTCAAAGTCATACTCTTGCAGAGTTAGCGCCCAACGAGCTAGTCTTCCAGTAGGCTCTTTTGTCGTCATAAGCCAACGGAGACTGTTATTGTCAGTCTCTACTTTGAAGCGGGTACCATAAAGATACTGACGAAACTGCTTGATAAAATGAACTACGCTAAGTGCTTCCATCTCCGTAACTGTGTAATTAGCCTCAGCCTTATTAAGACGACGAGAACCATAATGCAATACAACTTCCCTCCCATCTTGCATTTGCGACAACTTACAAGCAATTGCCTCTTTTGAAGCATCTGTAGATAGTATGTAACCACCTTCTCCTGGTCTAGCTAAGCCAAGGATAGGCTCCACCATAAGTTTCTGTCGAAGAATATCAAAAGCTGCTTTTTCAACACTTTCGAACTTAAATGGAATGCCTTTTTTCATCAATGCCGTAAGAGGCATGGCGATCTGGGAAAAATCTGGTACGTATTTCCGGAACCACGAAAATAAACCGACCGCAGACCGAACTTCTTTTATGTTCGATGGATATTTCAGATTTTTAATCGCGGCAATTTTATTCGGATCCGGTTTTATTGTACCATTCGACAAAACATGACCCAACACCGTAACTGAAGTAGCTAGAAACGAGCATTTGGAAGGACGTAGTTTTAGATGAGCCTCAATTACCTTATCTAACACAACCTCTAGACAATCTAACTGATCTTTCGTATCTCGTGTGTGAACCGTAACATCATCTAAAAAACATTCTAGGTACTTGAACAACAGGGATCTAAACACTCGTTCCATCAAGCGTTGGAAGGTTGCTGGCATGTTGCACAGACCAAACGGCGCTCGAATGAAACGGAACAGGCCAAATGGAGTTATAAAACCTGTTTTATCCCTGTCCTCTTCCTCCACTAAACACTGGTAGAATCCTGACAAAAAATCTAACTGCGAAAAGATACGACTAAGAGACATGCGATCCAGCATATCTTGGATATTCGGTAAATTGTAGCAATCTTTCACCGTATCTCGATTCAATTTTCTGTAGTCGACAGCCATTCTATACTCTCCCAAATTCTTCTTCTTCAGTAAAATAACCGGTGAAGAGTAAGGTCCGTCGCATTCTTCTATTATCTTAGATTCTAGCAAACCATCTATCTTAGACTTCAGTATCTCACGCTGTGCATGGGGCACAGTGTAAGGGCGACTCTTAACGGGTGGTGCACCATTCGTATTAATCGCATGTGAAATGAGATCACAAGCGTCTAAATGCGATTCGTGCGTAGCAAAAGCTAGTCTCCGTTTGTACGCTAAATCTAAGAAGTGATTCTTGACTTGTTCTGATTCCAGATGTGACAAATCGAACAGTTCGGTGAATTCTTCTTTCGTCATATCCTTAGGGTCCTTAGGAACGGATAGATCACTAGGCTTAGTACTCGTATTGCTAACAGCGACGCTATTTATCAAACCAGACACATAGTTAATAACCCCTTGCGCATCAGAATGAATGTCTGACTCGCATAGCGGGACTAAGTAGCCTATCTCTGATTTACGAAGAGAAACAGGTTGATCTGATGTGTTGGTAACGAGTAAGCAGAAACGACCACTCGTGGAAACCTCAACAACTTGATCTTCAATATCTAAACCTTTATACTGTTTCCCAGGAAAATAGCCTAACGTAGGTGTAGCTTTCTTCGTTTTCAAACAAACATCTATGCGGGAAATTGACGAAGGGTTAACGGTAACACGGTTTGATATGATAACAACAACTCGATCAGTAACCGGTATAGGCTCGCTACAAGCCTCGAAAACGGTCGCGTCTGTCAAAATCGGTGGCTCTACGGAACTGGCATTTTCCGGAGCGGAATGAAATCCAGCACTGACGTTAGGATTCGAACCTAATTCAGATTTCTTCGCCTCAACTTTTGCCTCTACAGCCACAACATTACAATCTCGTGAGTCTTTAGACAATCTGTCTTTGAAGAAAACCTCACAAAATTCCGCGTCAAACATCAACTTATTACGCTTCATATCGGTGAAACCAATTACGAGAGGGTACGGCAACTCATCACAAACATAAACTTCAAATGTAGCACATCTTCCATTCAACATCAGACTAATAACAGCGCGACTACTATATCTTAGCGAATTGCCTGTTATAGACCTAAAAGCCCCCTCCTCCTTCTCTTGTTCCACCACACACGACTGATCTAGTTTCCTAAAAACACTAGACCTAATCAGAGATTTCGCCGCACCGGAATCAAAAAGTGAAAAAATGCTTCGATCCTTCGCGACAAAACATTTAATCATTGGCAGATCTTGCCAATTTCCGGTATAAACCTCATTTACACGTTTGGCTGCAGGCAAAATTTTAACCGACGGGTCGCGAGCACCTGCTTTTACTGGCGACCGGACGAGTTTAAATGAACGCGACATTTGACGGCGATATGTCCCACTTTGGAACAGCGATTGCAAATCGGCTTTCCATCTTTTGAGTACTTGTTCTGTGCCGGTCTCGAACCATTGGCAACAGAAACATTATGCTTGCGACCGCGTGAATAACCGCCTCGATAATTTTGAACGTGCGAATCACCACGACTAGCCGAAACGTTATTAGACGCACCTGCTGCCTTTACCAACGACCGCATACGCATAGCTGCTTCCACCTCTTCAGCATTTGCCAAAATCCCGACGCACTTTTCCAATTTAGCGGGCGACTTTTCATACAGGAGTTTCGCGTACTTATCGGGTAAACCATTTCGGATCTCGTGAATTACTACGCTGTCATTCACATCCTCACCAAAACGTTCGACGCATGCTTCTTTTACAAGGCCGCAATACGCGAGTAATGATTGGCCGGCTTCCAACGCGATTTGCCCGTATTTTAATTTCCTTCGATGAGTCGTACATGCAAAGCGGGTCTCGAACCCTTCTTTGAACGAGTCAAAGTCGCAATCCTTTGTAGCTACAAAAAATGAAAATGCATCGCCACTGAGCTTTAAACCTAAGTACTCTTTCAACAGCGACCAATCCACAATTTTCGTCAAAATGTCCACCTTTTTCAAAAATTCCGATACGTCCGTCTTCCCTCCATAATCAGGAAGCGAACCCAACAATTTCAGTACGAGACTCGAATTATCGGCATTTAACTTAACTCTCACGTCGTCTTTCGTGTCACCCTCATCACTAGACATTTTGAAAACCAACTGTAAAGGAACAAATTAATAATAGGCCTAACAAATAGTTCTCCAACAACTAATCAACGAGGCAAGACATCCCGTAATTCCCTCCCGTAAACAAAACAAAATATTTCAACAATCCATATTCAAGAAAAAAAATTTTTGGGGTTCAATATCCCTCGCTGCGACCACTGTTATATAGCGTTAATTAGCTGTTACTAAGCGTTAATTTTACTACGTCTTTAATCTCTCTACTGTTACGGAAAGTTATCTGTTACGACATGGTCCCCGAGCGGTGTGGACCATGCTTAACAAAACCAAAATAAAAACACCCACTAAACTCTACCTCGTTGGTCAATTGTAGAAAAACATATTCGTGTATTTACATTTACAATACAATGGCGATAGATAGCAGGTGATAAATAAAACTCAACACTTAACTTTTAACATCTCCAGCAACGACCGTTCACCGGTCCCACTCAAAACAGACTGCCCAGCATTGTATTAAATTTCGCCCCAATTCAAACTTGAATGGCTCAGGTTATTCATCGCCAGGAACCTGTTGTTACCTGGCGGAATTAAACTTATAGAAACCAAGGTGTCGTGAACTCCCTTGGTGAAAGTACACCTTGGTTACAGTTTGAACTTTCAAATTTCGAAATTTAACCTATGAATTAGTGATCAGTGACATCATTTTTCGGCACTTGCATGTTTTCGCCTCAAGCGCGTTATACTCATAGCTCTTCCATCGTTCTCTGGTTGTTCGGGCAGGTCAGTCATCACGAGCTAGAGACGCTAGATTACTTGCAGATCTGCTAGGAGGATGAAACTTGCCGGCATATTAGGGACCTGAGCAGCTTCACTTGGAAATAAGTAGTTCCCAAACCATCATCAGTGAGACTACCGAATGAGTGAGCCGAGCCGAATGAAGCTTGAAAGATGGCAAGGACACGAGTCCTCATCTGGATACTGTTTGTGTTGCTCTTTCTGACAGATTGGTAGAAAATAACACGCCCTTCCAATCGTGTTTTCTCGCTTCAGTCGTATAATTAAGGCGGTTTTTCCTGTCTAATACTCTATATCAGTGGTTCCCAACCTTTTACGTACCGCGTACCCCTAATCAAGGTTCGAAAAGATTGCGTACCCCCTTTTTCAGAACGTGAAAAATACGATAGTTATTATAAAGGATAAGATACGTGTAAAGATATGTGTAAAAATATACACAAAATCAATGAGGCAATCACTAGAGGCTGCCTTGTAGCAAAAATTTTGTCAAATCTCGGCTCTACGTCGTTAGCCGCATATTTTTTTACAGTCAGCCTGTGTCTGTGTTTGGTTTTGTTGTTCTCCCTGCTTTCACCAAGCTGCATCGCAAACTTTTCGTTAACTTAATTCGTAACCTGAATGACAATATCACTTGCAATTTCTTCTTGAAACAATATTTTTTGAAACAGGAACAGATTTTACAGCAGTGGGCTAGTTGTTTTTGAATCAACGTTATTTCACTGACTTTCATTATGGCTTGTAATCAGAGGCGTCACACACAGGTTGACAACACCCATCCCTCCGGAAAGGTTGGCCAGACGATTAAAAAGAAAAGAGTCTACGCGAAGTAGCTAGGGAAGTAGTTATGGTTGGTAGGCTTTTGAAAATTTGTCTTTCCTTTAAAGGACCCCTCGCACTATTTACTCTTCAACTTACAGTACATCGAAGGTAGCAAAACACGGCAAGTGAGGAAATCAGCGTGGTTTTTTTTAGAGGGGTTATCAATCAATCAATCTTTATTGTTCGAAAAACATTCCTTACGGTATTAACAAAAAAAACGAATATTTGTTGTCTCGTCAAACATAACTATATACAATTACGCTTTTACATAGTCAAATATCAATAATTACATAAGAACAAGAATTGCAACAAATTAAAGCGCTAAAATTCAATAATTAATATAAAAAGAGGAAAAGTATTTAAAATTTCGCGTTGAAAAAACTCACAAAGGAGGGGACAAAACTTCTTTCGTACCGCGCATGAATTGCCCGAATGGGTTGGATCTTAGGAACCGGTTGTGCTGCCATTCTCTCTGGCCTTATGCGGTCGCGAATGTGGGGAGGGGGAAGGATGTGCCGATGGTTGGGGTCTTCCAGTAGTATGTCTCCAAACTTGGTAGAAAGTTGGTATCTACTGTTTGACAAAGATGCGAGACCAACTCGTTAAGAAGGGAAATGTACGGGATTTTGAGGGATTGTGATACTATTAGTAAAGACCGGTACTGGATCCTCTCGAGGCGTTCCGGTTAGAATGTACCGTACGAAATTGGGGTCTCCGGGTTTGGAAATGTATGGAGTGATTATGGAAGTAGGTTGCGTTAGTATTATAGGTAAGACAGGTCATTTAAAGCAGGTATCTTCACCTCAGAGGCTGCATATGTAGTCACTTGAATCTAGACATAAACTAACGTAAAGAAGTGAACAATTTTGAAAAAAGTAGTGTTCGGATGACATAGTAGCCCGCAAAAAAGCGCAGTCGAGCTGCGATCACAAAGAATGCGGGCGAAATTCGAAACAGGTTCATAGCATGATCGGTTGAAGCGTTATTTGTGTCAAATGAGCTCGGCCACGCTGTGTGCGGATATAGGAAGGTTTTCGCGAGATCCCGGAATCACTTTCCGGCGAGCGAAGCGCATAGAGAAAACTGTGGGAAAGCGATACCTGGAATAACTTTCCACTTTTCCCGCTGGACTGATCGCGAAAACACATGGAAAGCTGACATAGCCGGGAAAATGTTAGATTACAAACTATTTCTAATAAATGTGGCTCACTTAACGGTTCTATGATTCTCATATATTCCATCGAAGCCACCCTAATAACGCTTGCCATTTTTCAATATTTACTAGTGATACTTGTATTGTTTTTTCCCACACCTTTGAAATTCCCGCCGAAACATTCAACTTTCCGCGGAACTTTCCACTATCCTCATGGAATCACTTTCCAGGAAAGCTGCTTTGGGTTCCGAAGCGCAAAAAACCGGGTTGGAAAGTTCGGCAACTTTCCGAAGTAGCGCGAAAAGCACTGGAAAGTGAACCCGACTTTGCTTTCCAACTCGCGAAAAGCCTCCTTATATCGGAGTCAAGATTCTTGAACTACCGGGGGCAAATTTTGTAAAGTAATACGCAATCTGTCATGTGTGCATTAAGACTAATGCATCGTGTCCTTTGAGACCTCGCTGGTGGATTCACTAGAACCTCGCCATTGCAGATCCATTCCTTTGCCGACCATCGACGAAATCAACAAGTCGATCGAACACGATAACATGGTACGAGCCGTTCACGATGTCAAGGGTATCGATATGGGTTCTGGCCTTGTTCGATACAAGGCTGAAGTCGATTTTGACGGCAGGGAACTTTCTCGATCTTATTTAGAGAAACAGGATTTGGAGCTACTTTTAGAGGTAAGTTTCCGGCTCTGCCTCATACCTGTTTACGTTTGTAGTGCAATGCCGTCTTTTCGTTTTGGTGGACGCTAGGCCATCCATGGATTTTTGGCCATTTCGGTGAGTGAAAAACGTTAAAACGGTAGCACATTAGCACACACGATTCTTGGTCGAGCACATACTATGGTCACATCTCAGCATAGTGTCGGTAATGTAGACGACGACTATGCAACGTAGTTGATACCTGGATCGTAACGAACAAGGCAATACGGCTAGCAACCGTAGCCTGATTTCTCACAATTTACACCGTCCGTTTGCCTTCTCTTTTGCCCTGGCCCCCCAGCACCAGCCTGGTGGCCGATTAATCAATCAATTAGCATGAAAAATGTCGCGGGATAAATGACGGCATAAAACTGTCCTATGCCAACGGGTCTCGGAAAAGGCTTACAATAGTGTTGGGCGATATTTGGATTTTTCGATATATCGATATTTTCACTTTCGATATTCGATAATCGATATCGATATTTTTTTAGTATGTTTCGCGATAGGATACTTCTCGTTTCGCCAAAATTTACTAACGAAATTGTCGTTAAATAGCATCTTGCATCATCTCAGACTCCGAATAAATAAGAACTGAATTACGAAAACATATTGGTCCGATTTCGGATATATAAATGTAGGTTATGTTGGATTATTTACAATAATTATGAATGAAAAAATATCGTTTTCGATATCGATATTTACGTTTCGATATTCGATATCGATATTTGGTCCGATATATCGATATATCGATATCGATATCGAATATCGCCCAACACTAGCTTACAACAGCCAAAGGGTTATTTGTTGGAACCACACCCTACGTTTGAAGTATTCAAATATTTTAAAATACTAAGTTGAAGAGTAAATAGTGCGAGGGTCCTTTGACCCATTTTTGGTGATTTACCAGAAAACAAATTTTAGTTTTTTCTTTTTAACGCACTTTGACCTTAGAAAGTAGACAAGCACACTTGGAACTGAAAAAGACAAGTTCCAACTGTACGTTCATACACATTGTAATTTCGAACCCTTGCCCATACTCTTCCGAAGTTCGATCCCCTAGTCAGAAGTTCACCTCTGCTTGTTTGGGACGAAAATCGGTTTTTAAACTTATCGGAATGCCCCTTAGTTTGTTTACATACTTACGATTTTTGCCGTTAAGAAACTTTTTATCGCGCAGGTCTTTCCCCTCTGTTTATTTTCGATAATCTCTCATTTAATAATCAGATTGGAGACGGGCTTTCACGGAAGTCAGGTGCGATTTGTGAAGGGTTGGTTACTTCGGTCCTTTTCTTTTAGAATCGCACAATTTCTGAATTTTCAGAAAATTCCCAAGGATCAGAAAACACGAAAAAATAGACTTTACAGAATATTTCCATTATAAACTTTTAAGTGTTGTTCCTTAATGCTGAAGGAAAGATTGAGTTAAAGCTGTACGTGCACCCACGAACGTAAGCTTCTGACCGAAAATACGCTTAGGAATGTTT
Source organism: Branchinecta lynchi (assembly GCA_023053575.1). Lineage (NCBI taxonomy): Eukaryota > Metazoa > Arthropoda > Branchiopoda > Anostraca > Branchinectidae > Branchinecta > Branchinecta lynchi. The sequence continues at coordinate 10,737,544 of JAKZAP010000013.1, read as the reverse complement.
TTGGGACATTCTAGAAGTGTTAAAGGGTCTGGGTAAAAAGTGATATAGTTTGTTCTGGTTGACGTTAGGGAAGTTTCTGAAGCGAATAACTACAGCTTTTAATTAGTTCCTGGTTCTTTTTTTTTTTTTTTATAAATTCTCAGGCTCTGTTCATGGTCAGATTCTCTTTATTCCGTTGACTACAGGTACTACTGCGTAGCGAAATCCGTCTCACCGTTCTCTCAACGCACCGTTGTTCCTACGATGAAATCCCAAACGTGAATGAGCAATTTCACGAACTTCTATTTCCTCATGTCTCTGCATCGTTAGTAAGTAGCCGGATTCGGATTCGAATCCAGGATTCGTCCTTTTGGCCGGATTCGAATCTTCTGCTTGTCAGGCTGGATTCGGACTCCGATTCCCAACCCTCATTCTTACGAATCCGCTCAAATTCCTTGACTTCACCATTCCAGTTTCCGTTTTCCCAATATTTACAGAGTGTGCTTAGGCAATCCAACTTTCTGGTCTCCACCACCAAACATCCTCGGTAATTTATCACCTTATCTGATACCTTAGTTGGATATCAGTGCTTTTTGTCACCTCTGATTTTTAAGCCATACCTATTTACATCAGTTGCGTTTTTGCTGATACCATGGTATCTGTTACCACGGTCTAAAGTCGTTTTTGGATCCCAAAACGTAAGTGGAGGGATACCTATGACATCGCAAAAGTTGTCCGTCTGTCCGTCCGTCCGTCTGTCCGTCCGTCTGTCCGTCCGTCTGTAAGCACGATAACTCTCGAAGGGAATGAGATATTTTGATGAAACTTGGTGTGAGGGTTCGTTGGGTCGTCGGACCAGTCAAGTTCGTAGATGGGCTTTGTAGCTCTACCTTTAGGGGTGGGGGAGGGGATTCAAATTAAGGGACAAACAAAATATTTTGAAACAGCTAATGTGATAGTCGATTATGGGGTAAGAAGACATGCTGAACACGATGGTGAAAACCATTTTGTCGTCGGACATGTAGTTCGCCCGGAATCCGGCCAAAACCGGAAAGTTTGTCGAAAGTACAAGTTTTATTTGAAGTTGATTAGATGTTCGATTTAGGGGTAGGAAGACATGCTGAAGACGATAGTGTAAATTATTTTCTCGACGGACAAGTATTTCGCCCGGAATCCGGCCCAAACCGGAAAGTTTTTTGAAAGTAAAAGTTTTATTTGAAGTTGATTAAATTTCGATTTAGAGGAAGGGAGACATGCTGAAGACGATGGTGAAAACTATTTTCTCGACGGAGAAGTATTTCGACCGGAATCCGGCCCAAACCGGAAAGTTTGTCAAAATTAAAAGTTTTGTTTGGAGTTGATTAGATGTTTGATTTAGGGCAAGAAGACATGCTGAACACTTATGTGAAAACAAGTTTCTACCCGGACACGTAGTTCGTCCGGAATCCGGCCAAAACCGGAAAACTGTTGGAAGTCAAAGTTTTATTTCTAGTTGATTAGATAAGCGATTTAGGGGTAAGAAGAGATGCTGAGTCCCTGTGTGACAATCGTATTTTACCCGGACATATAGTTCGACTAGAATCCGACTGGAATCGGAAAATTTGTTATAAGCTAAATTTCTATTTGAAGTTGATTAGATGTTCATTACTGGGGAAAGAAGATACCCTGATTTCGTCTTTGAGCTTTCTTTTTTCGCCGGACAAGTAGTTCTGGAGTTCGGCCGGAACCGGGAAATAGGCAGAAGTGGCAGGAAGTTTTCGTCAAAACAGATATGACTTATAGGGGTAAACACACATGCTGAATCCAAATCTGAACTTGGTTTTCTCAGGTGATTAGCTATTTGGCCTTAATCTGTTTCTGAATTTTAATTGTAAAAATGTTCAAGGAGTCTGGCGAAGACTGGATCTGGCTAAGACAAGACCCAGTTGTCTGGATCAGATATTGAATTTTTGGGATCCCATCGAAACCTTTGGTCTTGTTGCAGTTATCGTCGTAACTGGTACCACGGTCAAAAGGCGTTTTTGCAGTAATAGTGGTATCTGGACAGCTATCGTGGTATCAGCTATTCAGATACTACGGTCCGACCGTGGTAACTGGTCGTGGTATCTGAAAAGTCATCTCACTTTCATCAAATTTTGTCAGATTGGTGAGAAAGAAGTTTAGCACTTAGTGATGTAACTGGATATCTGTTTTTCTTTTGGGATGACTTCGAAAAGTGCAATGTCGGCAATAGTCGTTTTTGCGGAGTACTGTGTATCAGATACCACGATAACTGCATAAACGACTAATTGCAGATCCAGTTACCGTGGTAACAGTTACCATGGTATCAGCAAAAACACAACTATCATTTTATTTTTGTTAATGTCGGATTCGAATCCTCAGCGTGAAACGGTGGATTCGGATTCGTACCTAGCCCCGGATTCGGATTCGAATTCTTTCATGATCGGATTCGCCCATCTCTGTTAAGGCTATCCATTTCTGGAATTTCACAGGACCTCAAGGTACCACCGGAGGAAGTACGGGGAGTGGGGGGGGGGTTGTTCCCCGAACGAGCTGGAGTGGTCACCGACAGGCTCGCTGCGAAACTGTAATTCAGATATATATTGAGCGAATCCAACGTCCAGATGCCATCCGCCGTAGTATCTTGAAAGTCTGTTGTTCCTTTAGGAAGTCCACAAGATGAAGACCATCGACGAGATGGAAGCATTCATGTTGAAACATGGGGAGAATATCGTGGACACCTTAGGAGCTGAAATTGACCGTATCGAGCAGGAGCTAAAGGTATGTCCAAACGAAGGCGATAAAGCTGCCCAACGCCTTAGAGCATCGGCTGTTTTGGGGAAGACTCTCGGGAACCTTAAGGCAGGTCCGTTTTGGGGAAAAGACTATCACGAACCCCAAGCCAGGTATTGTGTAAGCTTTTGCAGTAGCCCATCCTTCTCCGTTATAATGAGCTATTAGCTCATAGGCTACTCACATCGGCTGTATGCAGGCGATGGTAACGATTAAGATTGTCGAGTTTGGAACATGAGACCCGTTTTCAACTTCGGGCCGAATTTGGTCCTTGTTTGGTCTGAGTCTTCAGAACTTCAGAACTCCCCGATACCGGTAGCGCTGTACCCT
>JAKZAP010000013.1:9201979-9309255 GCA_023053575.1 Branchinecta lynchi | reverse complement strand
TAACAGGCCAAGTGTCAAGGTGTCCGGAGTTGACAAGCCTTTGTCGACCCAGCCTTGGCTTGAGGATTTCAAAAATATGGATGACAGCTTGTTTGCTGGCAGCTTTAAAATGCGGAAGTCTCGCCGGGATCGCAGGACTGCTAAGAAAGAGCACAAGGCTTCAGACACAGCGCCTGTGGTTGAATTAGAGTCTGTTAACGCGGACCTATGCTCGAAATTGCAGCTCAAAGATGCGACGCTCGACAGTTACCGTAACAAAGTCACTGAGCCAGACTCCGGTTACTTGATACGAAAAGACCTGCTATATAGAAGACTGACTGACAGATGTGGCATATCCCGTGACCTTCTGGTTTTACCAAAAGAGTTACGGGAACGAACAATTGCCATAGCTCACGATATACCCTTCTCTGGTCACATGGGAGCCCGGCGCACATTAGCTCGCATACGACACCGATTTATATGGCCTGGAATGAACAAAGAGGTAAAAGCCTATTGCAAGTCGTGCAAAGTGTGTCAGAAAACAGCACGAGTGCTACGGAACGACAGAGCACCCCTCATACCGATGCCAGTCGAGACGGTGCCCTTCCGGCTCGTTGCGGCAGACATTGTTGGCCCTTTGCCCAAGTCATCATCAGGAAACCAATATATACTTGTCATTTGTGACTACGCTACTCGCTATCCAGAGGCAGTGCCTCTGCGCTCTACTACGAGTGCTAAGATAGCGGAGGCAATGATAAGTATCTTCTCACGGGTGGGGTTGCCTGAAAAGCTGCTTACCGACCGAGGCACAAACTTCATATCCGCGAGTATGAAGCAGCTATACGAGCAGCTGTCGATTAAAGGACTGAAAACGGCAGCCTACCATCCGCAATGTGATGGGCTGGTGGAGCGTTTTAACGGTACCGTGGTCTCGATGTTGAGGAAATTTGCGATAGAAGAACCAAAGAAGTGGGACAAAATGCTTCCTTTCGTGCTTTTTGCATACCGCGAGGTTCCTCAAGAATCTACGGGTTATTCCCCCTTTGAGCTTTTGCTCGGGCGGAACCCAAGAGGACCTTTGGATCTGTGTAAAGAGGCTTGGTCGGGAGAGGTTGACCCTAGCGTCAACACGTCGGTGCTCGACTTGAGGGAACGATTAACCCGCTATCGTTCCCTAGCGTCTGAAAAACTATCAGACGCAGCAGCAAACCAGAAGAGGCGTTACGACAAAGCATCTTCGCAAAGATCTTTCCAAGTCGGCGAGCAGGTTCTGATTCTCCTACCAGAGGGCCAAAGTAAACTTGACCTCCACTGGAGAGGTCCGTACAAGGTGTCTAAGGTGTTAGGCAGTGTCGACTACGAAATCGAACTTCCCGATTCACGGCAAAAATGTCAGGTTTTTCACATAAATCTACTTAAGAAGTGGGTGGAACGTGATACTGTAGTATTGGTGGCGACAGACGTACCGACCGATATCAGTGAACCAGTTGAGTCTGGGGGGCAAGCACTAAACGCGCAAAGTTACGACGCTGTAAGCCATATCCCCGATGACCTCGACGACACCGATGACTTGATGCACCCTCCTAAAATTACTCAGTGTTCTGAGGCTATCGAGGTGGACCTATCGCATCTCAGCGAAGCCGAATCTCGTCCAATCTATGAGATATTGCAGAAACACAGCTCTGTTTTCTAGGAGATTCCAGGGAAGTCGGCACACGCTATACATGAGATAATTACCACGGGAGGTCCGTTTCGGGAAAAAGCTCGTAGAGTGCCACAGGCGTACCACGAGACGTTTAAAAGGGAAGTGCAGGAAATGCTTGAACTGGATATCATCCGACCTTCAAAAAGTCCATGGGCGTCTAATGCGGTACTGGTTCGCAAGAAAGATGGTACCATACGAGTATGCATTGACTATCGCGGGGTCAACAAATTGACAAAGTTTGATGCATATCCTTTGCCCAGGATAGACGACATTTTGGAACGTGTGGCACCCATGAGTTGTATCACTACCTTGGATGCACGCAAGGGTTATTGGCAAATTCCGTTACACGAGGAGTCGGTAGAGAAAACTGCCTTCCATACACCTCTCGGATTAATGGAATTGAATGTCATGGGGTTCGGGTTAACCGGGGCACCAGCCACATACCAACGTATGATGGATGACCTCGTAGCTGAAAGTCGCGACCATGCCGATTCTTTCCTTGACGATTTGACCGTTTTTTCTAGCGACACTGGAAACCACGTGCAACATCTTGATGATGTGCTAGGAAAAGTTGACAAAGAAAACTTAACAATGCGGCTGGATAAATGCCAGTTTGCCAAGCCTTACGTCAAGCTTTTAGGACATATCGTGGGGTCGGGGAAGATATTGCCCGACCCTGAGAAAATTGAGGCACTGAAGCAAATGTCTCTGCCAGAATCCAAGAAGCAGGTCCAGTCCTTTTTGGGGTTCTCCGGCTATTACAGATCGTTCATCAAAGACTATTCGAACATCGCCACGCCATTGTTTGCGTTGACCAAAAAAGACTCCCCAGTGAAAGTCATCTGGTCATGCGAGGCAAGGCAAGCTTTCCAGACATTGAAAGAATCTTTGAGTTCGGACTCAGTTTTAAGAGCACCGGACTATACAAAGCCTTTTTTACTACAAACCGATGCCTCAGCCATAGGCATCGGGGCCGCATTGAGCCAGGTGTTTGAGGACGGTGAGCACCCTGTTCGATTCTTGTCAAGGAAGCTGAAAGGACCGGAGCTCCGATACTCCGTCATCGAACAAGAATGTTTGGCGATACGGTGGGCCATCGGTAAATGCCATCACTACCTGGCCGGGAGACAGTTTACCGTTGTAACGGATCACAACCCATTAGTGTACCTTCAATCCATGCAAAACGAAAACGGTCGCCTCACCAGATGGTGGTTGGCCTTACAAGAGTACGCATTTACTGTTGTAGCTAAAAAAGGGAAGGAGAATGCAAATGCAGATGGTCTGTCCAGGCTATTTTAGTTTGGAGAAACTCCGAGTCTTTTGTATATAGATGTAAATTCTTTTTTTCTTTAGATGGACGAAGAAATTCTGTACAATGCAGAAGAGTACACACTAGACGAAGAGATGGCGGTGCAACCGATGAACAGCGACGCGAGCGAAAACCAGGCGAGGGACCCGACGAACATGGAGTCCCACGCCCAGAGCCGAAGGGGGAACCGTCAAAGACGAAATCCTCGTAGGCGCGCATCCAGGGGAACAAGCCTTGCGACACAAGCGGGGTTGCAGAGCGACGCTGCTGTAAACCTCAACCCGTGTGACCAGGCTAGCGCCAAGGTTACCAAGAGGACGCACAGAGGTGGGCGAGGGAACTGTATTCAAGGGAGAGGTTTATCCAAAACCCCATATTCCCGTTCCACTTCCTCTGTTTTCTCGCGATTGAGTCAACCCCAAGGGACTCAAAACGGCGGACGCCTTTTGCCGTTTCCGGTACACCAAGTACAGGCCGTGCCTCAGGCAGTTACTCGACCGCAATCCTCTGTTTTCTCGCGGTTGAATCAACCCCAAGGTACTCAAAACGGCGGACGCCTTTTGCCGTTTCCGGTACACCAAGTACAGGCCGTGCCTCAGGCGGTTACTCGACCGCAGTCGTTACCGCTACTTCCACTAGATCGAGTCGTAGAGCGAGAGAGGGCGGCGGCTGCCCGCCGGAAGCAAATTACCGAGTCACCGGAGCTACCGTGGAACCTATTCGTGGTGCAGACAAGGGACACACCCAGAAGTCCTAGTCCACCGTGGTCCCAGAGCAGGTCGCTCAGCGCATCGCCTGGACCATGGAGGTTGCTCCCTGAAGCTGGCAGAAGGCCATTCTACGCAACGGTCCCTACAATACCGTTGTCGCCGACAGACCCTTCAGTTGTGTTGATCGACCCAAGGTTGCGTAAGCTAGCACCGTTGGTCAGAAATACCTAAATATTGTTCTTTGGGCCGAGAGAAGAGGGGGACAGACTCCCCCGCGGCCAGAAGAAGCCAGAGAGGTCCCACGGAAGATACCGGGACGGAAGACACCGTCCGATCACCTGGGAGTTTCAGTGGATACGTGTAAATATTAGAGAAAATGGAGTTGAAAGTTTAAGTTGTCGTTCTGTTAAACAGTGAAGGAAGACTTTAAGTTATAACTTGTTATAAGTGATGAATTTTTAAAGCAAAGATAAGGCAGTCGCCTCCTTCAGAGGGAAGATATGTCACGGACTTATGCAGAACGGCAATAAGCCGTGAGTGATTCTACAAGAAGTGTCAGAAAAGTGTGGAAAATCAATAATAACTAATAAATAGTTAAGTTTGGGTTAAAATTAAATTATGCACAAGAAAGTAGAAAGTGAATAATATTAGAAAAGATAACTAGGAAATAGTTATCTTTAGTAGTAAATTGTGTATGGGAACGATAGTGTTCCGCTGGTATTTGTACCGAGTTAACTAGTTGCGAGTATAAAGTATTGAAGTAATGTATATATGGTGCAGTGCTTCCACTTTGCAGGATTTATCCTGAAATTCAGGATTTTTGGGTCCCTGCAGGATTTTTTTCAGGATTTTTGAGATTCCAGGATTTTACAGGATTTCCGGACTTATTCAGGATTTATCAGGAATTTGCTGATATTTTTAACAGACTGCAGTAAGAGTTAGGGATTTTTGAGAAAACGCAACCATAAATCTATTTTAGCTATAAAAACGAAGGGATGCGGCTTATTTCTTTCGTTTTAATCGTCTGATCGTGTCTCCATTTCGAATGGCAAAAAGACACTTTGATCATCAGTGTTTTCACAAAATTTCGCCTGCGGCGCATCTTGTAGTTTATATTCCCGATTTAGAAGAAGGGTGCGTCATTTATAGTAGGCGCTGAAGGCTTAGAATATTTGGGAGTATAAATCACACTAAAAGCTAGAATATAAGTTAAATTTTGCCAGAAAAAAAAGGCGTGTTTAAAAACGTTTACCTGCGGCGCTTATTATAATTTGTCCTGGGTACAGACGTTGCCACTGCTCCTGTTGTATGTACATTTTCAAGTCCCGTCTAGAGACGCCCTCTTTAATGGTAGTGTTGGTCAGAGGCGTTACTAGCCAAAATGTTTGGGGGGGGGGGGAGAGGGCAAGGCATTTACCGACTGACTGGTAATTTTTACCGGCTGTTTTTGTAGAAAAAAACGACTGTTTTCAAGAAAAAAACGACCGTTTTGAAAAAAAGTTGACTGATTTTCAGAACAAGACCAAAGGTTTCGATGGGATCCCAAAAATTCAATATCTGATCCAGACAACTGGGTCTTGTCTTAGCCAGATCCAGTCTTCGCCAGACTCCTTGAACATTTTTACAATTAAAATTCAGAAACAGATTAAGGCCAAATAGCTAATCACCTGAAAAAAACAAGTTCAGATTTGGATTCAGCATGTGTGTTTACCCCTATAAGTCATATCTGTTTTGACGAAAACTTCCTGCCACTTCTGCCAATTTCCCGGTTCCGGCCGAACTCCAGAACTACTTGTCCGGCGAAAAAAGAAAGCTCAAAGACGAAATCAGGGTATCTTCTTTCCCCAGTAATGAACATCTAATCAACTTCAAATAGAAATTTAGCTTATAACAAATTTTCCGATTCCAGCCGGATTCCGGTCGAACTATATATCCGGGTAAAATACGATTGTCACACAGGGACTTAGCATCTCTTCTTACCCCTAAATCGCTTATCTAATCAACTAGAAATAAAACTTTGACTTCCAACAGTTTTCCGGTTTTGGCCGGATTCCGGACGAACTACATGTCCGGGTAGAAACTTGTTTTCACATAAGTGTTCAGCATGTCTTCTTGCCCTAAATCTAACATCTAATCAACTCCAAATAAAACTTTTAATTTTGACAAACTTTCCGGCTTGGGCCGAATTCCGGTCGAAATAGTTTCCGTCGAGAAAATAGTTTTCACCATCGTCTTCACCATGTCTCCCTACCTATAAATCGAACATTTAATCAACTTCACATAAAACTTTTACTTTCAACAAACTTTCCGGTTTGGGCCGGATTCCGAGCGAAATACTTGTCCATCGAGAAAATAGTTTTCACCATCGTCTTCAGCATGTCTTCCTACCCCTAAATCGAACATCTAATCAACTTCAAATAAAACTTTTACTTTCAACAAACTTTCCGGTTTTGGCCGGATTCCGGGCGAACTACTTGTCCGATGACAAAATGGTTTTCACCATCATGTTCAGCATGTCTTCTTACCCCATAATCGACTATCACATTAGCTGTTTCAAAATATTTTGTTTGTCCCTTAATTTGAATCCCCTCCCCCACCCCTAAATGTAGAGCTACAAAGCCCGTCTACGAACTTGACTGGTCCGACGACCCAACGAACCCTCACACCAAGTTTCATCAAAATATCTCATTCCCTTCGAGAGTTATCGTGCTTACAGACGGACGGACAGACGGACGGACGGACGGACGGACAACTTTTGCGATGTCATAGGTATCCCTCCACTTACGTTTTGGGATCCCAAAAACCGACTGTTCCCTTGAAAAAAATCAACTGTTTTGACAAAAAATCGCGGCGCTTCGCGCAGACTCGGTAGTTTTATACTGATTGGCCAACAACATTGGGGACGGAGGTGCCCCCCCCCCCCAGTCGTTACCTTGGTGTTTGTATTTAGTCGTTTAATATTCATTTAGTTCTTACGGCAAAAACGTTCTAGTCCTCCCAAACGATAGAGACGAAAAATTCAGATAAGTTTGCTCAAATCCTCCAGCTATATATATTCTTAACAACTATCCCTTTAATTAGTACGGACACATTTATTTTTTTCGGCAGGATTTCTTGCAGGATTTTTGAACTTTCCGAGCAGGATTTTTCAGGATTTATGGGGTTCCCGGCAGGATTTTCGAAGTGGAGCAAGTGGAAGCACTGATATGGTGTGATCAATCAAAGTAATAAAATACCTTGTTTTGTAACCCTTGGTACTTCAAGGTACCTCGAGGCTTAGGCCAATATTTTGGAGTCTCTAACGGGACGGCGTCGGAGACGCCAGTAGGCTAGGGAGCTCCACCGTGACGTCAGGTTGTGTTGCCTTAATCGGCGACCCTTGATCTTCACATGTACCCAAGAAATTCAAATTTGCAGATTCGCCTGTTTTTTTCGCAAAACTGAACTCATTCCGACAGAAATGTCATCTTTTCATGTGGCTCAAACTCCAAAACTATGCTATGCTTACTAGAACAGACAGGACCTAACAAGATTTGTACGGAGCTAATTTTGGTTTAAAAAAGCTGCTGACAAAAAATGCCGGTGAACGTTGCTGCTAGTGTAAAAAGATTGAGTATTTGCCGGCGCTTTGCATAATTACAAAGTTTACAAGAAAACCACTAAACCATTTTTTTTTTCTTTCAAGAATACTGTAGTGACCAGACATAATACAACAGAATGTATATACTGGGTCTAGGCGAGACCCCCCCCCCCCCCCCTCGAATCCTTTCCATTTATTATGAATCCAAACATTTAACTTGGCTTCCCATGATCCCTTAGTCTAATTCAAGTGGAACTCTGGTACAACAAGAAAACGAAGCTTAGTCAGTTCTCAGTTGGACTTCCACTGGAATCAGTCGGCCCCTTGCGACGAGGACGCGCTCACTGGGAAAATTGTACGAGTCACAGCAATGAAAGTGCGAATCCTAACATTAAGGGACATTTTTTTTTTATTCAGTTTAGTTCCAAGTACAACAAGTTAACTAGGCGTTTTTTTTTTAATTTGTTTTATAGTTTAGTTCCAAGTATAACAACTAGACATTTTTTTTTGTCTTTTTATTACTTCGGTCAAGCTAAGGCTAGGTACAACAATGAGGCACTTTTTTTTCTTTTATTACTTCGGTCAAGAACGTAGGTCAATCCCAGGAAAGTTGTAACTAGCGATATTATAGCCTATCGAATTTAAATAAGAAAGCCGGTCGCGATCGGGGTTAATCAGCCACGATCCTGAGTAAACTGGCATTAAGGGCTGAGGTATCTCGTCTGGGAGGATCGGAGCAACGGCCGCCGTTCAGTTGTGCCATGACGAAGAGGTTGAAAGAATGCTCTTTTTTCGGCATTTCAAGGAATGTCTAGCAACCGTAGCTTCTATCTCTCCATTTCTCCTTGTAGAGTCTCGACTCTCGAACACTCCTACGACATCTACCTTCGGCACAAACGCTAGAAAGGCGACCATCCGCGCTTTCACGATAAAGTCGGTGCAAGTCTGATAGCTTTCCTGGAGGCCGAGATTCTGAATTTTCCGACAAAAACTCTGGCTCAGGGTAAAAGCAGCCTCAAACTTCAGCAGAAGGAAACACAGTCTGAATCGCACAAATGTACTAGCTTCGAAATCCACCATCACAGAAGACTGGCTCAAGTTTTGACCCAACTGTTCCACTTGGTGAAATATCCGCACATATGTAGACTGGGACTTATTAGGCAACAACACAAACAAGCATGGGACAGTTTTAAAGTTGACAAGCACGTGGATGGCGCAGAGCTGGTAGAATATTTCTCTGGGACCATCTTGAAAGTGCCATCACAAAACCAGTGACGGTACAACCCATGTAGTTCCAGGCTACGCTGTGCCAAACACAAGAATGCGATTATAATCATCAACGCCGCTGTTGTACAGCAAAAACTGCTGCGCATCTTGAAGTTTCTGGTATTAATCAGGGATAAATAAAGAGGAACAGGAATCAGCAAGGGGAGAGGGCAATTGGCTGACTGTCTAGTGGCCCTGCTCATTGTACGAATGGGTGTCATCCTAACTGCAGCTTCCTCGCCAAGAAGGGGAGGGAATTGATCTTTCACTTTTAAAACCTTACTGACAAGACCTTGATGTGACTGCATGTGTTCTTTCACTTCAGCAACTACTATGTCACTATCAACCTTCACCTTCGCTTTACATTCCCCTTGTTTATCTTTGTTCTACCTGCGCTTAACGCATTCAAAACTACGAACACCACCAGCCAGCCCTTTTTGCCTCACATACACATACCCTTTGTGCACAAGCTTTTTCTTACACTTGTTACTGGACACCCACTGTACTTCAGACATTATTGTTGTCAAGTTTGCAAATGGACTTGCGTTGCGTCCAGTTATTCTACTCTTATATACACGACAGTAGGTACATAAGCTAATCCGGGTACCCAGCTAATCCCTTGTTCGGATTCGCATCCAGGATTCGTCCTTTTGGCCGGATTCGAATAGGGATTCGAATCTTCTGCTTGTCAGGCAGGATTCGGACTCGGACTTCAAACCCTCAATCTTACGAATCCGCTCAAATTCCTAGACTTCATCCTGCTAGTTTCCATTTCCCAGTTTTTACACAGTTTGCTTAGGCAATCCAACTTTTTGGTCTCCACCACCAACCATCCTCAGTATCTATTACGTTATCTGATACCTTAGATGTCAGTGCTTTTTTTCACCTCTGATTTTTAAACCATAGCCTATGTACTTGATTTGATTTTTGTTAAGGTCGGATTAGAATCCGATTCGAATCTGGATTCGAATCCTCAGCAAGAAATGGTGGATTCGGATTCGGAACCGGATTCGTACCTAGCCCTGGATTCGGATTCGCCCATCTCTGCTATGGAATTCTTTTTATTTATGCGAGGGGGGTTTCACCAGGTGCGGTTTGGTACAGGGTGAGTTTTGGTCGGGGGGGGGGGGGACGCGGGGTTTTTATAAGGGTTATTTTTTGTCAGGGTGGGGGGGTAAGCCGGAACTCGTAAATACCATAAATAATTTGAAGTATAGTACATGGTAGCATGCCTCAGAGCCCCTGGTCTCACTCTCAAGAATGTCTACTCCTAGGCCAAACCTTACAAAAATCTCTTCTAAATTATATCTCCAGCAAGACAAATAGCCATGACTCACCTGAGCTGTTGAGAAAATCCTCTGGACTGCAGCTGAGATCTCTGGTCCAATTCCATCACCAGGGATCAAAGTGACCAGCTTCGTATCAGAGGAGTATTTCCTAGCAATCTGCCGGGCAGCGCTTCTCACCTGCAATAAACGTATGTTCACCTTTCCAGTCTCTCAGTCATAAACTCGCCTTTTATGTAATGTTTAAGATTCTTTAAATACTTAGCTAAGAAGTAGCCAATAACGACAAGATTAATGTCTAATGTCACATGGTTGTGCTAGTGGCCTGGCCACAAGGCCTTACTCTTTCGGCCTGCAAGCAACCTGTGAAGAAAACCCCATCACCGGAATTCCGGATCCCCCTCTAACTCCCCCCATAGTGCCCAAATTCGGTCCGGTTCTGTCACTGATGTACATAGTGCTTGTGCTTTTTCTTCCCACCAAGTTTTATTCCGATCGATCCACTCCAAGCGTGTCACGAGGTTTCCGGTTCCCCCCTCAGCTGGACTGGCCCCAAAAGCTGGACTGTAGTCCAGCACTGGCAACACTGATCAATAGTGAATTATGCCAGACTTTCCGTTCACAGTCGGGGTTTAAGTAGCGAACGCCCAAAAAGAGGTCATGGACTGGAAGAGTCACTGTGACCAGAAACAAAAAGGAACTTCAATTCATCAAATAAGTTTCTTTTCTTACTTTCCTCTCCGTTTCTGGGATCCCAAAACGTAAGTGGAGGGATACCTATGACATTGTAAAGTTGTCCGTCCATCCGTCTGTTAGCACGATAACTCTCGAAGGGGTTGAGATATTTTGATCAAACTTGGCATGAGGACTCTTTAGGTCAAAGTACAGGTCAAGTTCGAAGACGGGCTATGTAGCTCTATATTTAGGGGTGGGGGAGGGGAATAGTCGAATTAGGGGTAAGGAGACATGCTGAATCCAAATATGAAATTTATTTTCTCGCCGGACAAATAGTTCACCCAGAATCCGACGAAAACCGGAATATTTGTGAAAAGTAATGTGAAGTTGATTGGAGGTTCGATTCAGGGGCAAGGAAACGTGCTGAGTCCGAATATGAAATTTTTTTTTTCGCCGGACAATTAGTTCGGCCGGAATCCGGCCAAAACCGGAGAATTTGTTTAAAGTAAAAGTTTCATTTAAATTTGATAAGATGTTCAATTTGCGGGTAAGTAGACATGCTGAATTCGCATACGACAACCATTTTCTCACCGGACGTATAGATCGCTCGGAATCCGGCTGCAACCGGAAAATTTGTTAAAAGTAAAAGTTTAATTGGAAGTTGATTAGAGGTTGGATGTAGGGGTAAGGAGACATGCTGAATTCGTTTTTGAGCTTTATTTTTTAGCCGGACAAGTAGTTCTGGAATTACGCCGAAACCGGAAAATTGGCAGAAGTAAGGCAGGAAGTTTCGATCTGCTTCGTCAAAATAGATATGACTTAAAGAGGTAAACACACATGCTGAATCCATATCTGAACTTGGTTTTCTCATGTGATTAGCTATTTTGCCTTAATCTTTTTCTAAATTTTAATAGTAAAAGTGTTCAAGGAGTCTGGCGAAGACTCGATCTGGCGAAGACAAGACCCAATTGTCTGGATCAAATTTGAACTTTTGGGATCCCATCGAAACCTTTGGTCTTATTAATCCCCTCTTTCACTTCCTTCCGTATGACTCCCGATTCTCAGCCAATAAACTAATGACCAAATCCACCCATCCACTCTCTACGAGTTCTGCCAAGTGTCAAAATGCTGGGGCACCTTTCCCCATCTAACAGACCAAGAACAATCTTCTAAAACTTCAGCTGCTCATTAACAACCAGCTTCCTTTTAGTTTGTGTGTGTGCAAAAATTTCTCAGTAGCAGTTACTTACTGACATCTAAAATAGAGGTACAGAACAAGTTACAAGGCCTGACTCACTAACTCAGTCCGCCATGTTTGTTTACAGGTCCAGAGAAACTGACACCCTGACAGTTTTAGAGAAAATTCTTTGCTACAGTAAGGTAGAAACTGATTCTAAGTAACTACTTCCTTTTCCTAATCCAGAACTCAACTGCTACTAATTCTGTCGCATTTTAATTTTGTTACAATAGGCGTATTCTCGCCGTTCCCCTAGGACTCCACTTGAGGAGTCCCTATGTTTTTTTTTGTCCCGGGGACTCGCTCCCGTATTCTCGCGAGCCCCCACGGCCGGGGATGCTCCGATTATCATCACCTCCATCAAAAGGACTCCCTTTCAGATTAGGAGGGGAATCATTTTTTGCTGGTGTTGTTGCAATAAAAAATTAATTAAAAATAAACAAAACCAAAAATAAAGTGGATCCAGACTAATTTCGTCAACTGCCTGTTTTTATTTTTTTTTGAACAAAATCAGTTTTGGAAGCATTCCACGTGTTGTAGCTGTGGAGTGACTCCCTCTATTCTCGCCGTTCCTTCCCATTCCCCGAGGAGTCCTCGGGGAACGGCGAGAATATGCCTAATGTCTGTTTATTGATGATAAAGAGAGTCACACTGTTGGTTAGTGGTGCTTGTAAAACCACTTTGAACCTGTGGTAAAACTGAATGGGAATGCGGTCTTGGTTGCTGAACACACCCGATTTTTAGGGGTGGCATTTGACCAGAAACTCATGTGGAAACCCCACATGGACGAGCTGATAGGAAGCCTGAAACAACGACAAAACTTGGTAGAAAAGGAGCCCCAACAGCATTTGCTTCAACCATTGTCAAGTCAGTAGTCATATCTAAGATAGATTACGAATCTTTCATTTATGGATCTGCCAAGAATGTCTCCTAAAGAAGCTCGACACAACCCTTCATGCAATTTTACAGAGAGCCCTCGGTTGCTCGAAGTCAACACCAACTGTTGCAACGTACTGCAAACTTGGGATCCAGTCCCTTCACATTAGAATGAGATACCTCCTCGCACGACATTTCACGAAGAAGATTACAACTAAAGTTCAGTATCTTTATAAACGATATATTTGGACTGGCAAGCAATCGTCTAACTCTATTTGCTGATGATTCAAAGCTGTTTGGTGCAGTTAAGAACGAGTCACTTCAGGCAGATCTCAGTCGCATCCAAGACTGGGCAACAACATGGCATATGTCCTTGAACATTGAAAAATGCAGTGTTATACACTTTGGCAAGGCAAACGCGCGCACCAAGTATACCATGCTAGACAGAGCCACAAACAGCATCAAAGAACTGCAGGCTGTTGATGAAGAAAGAGATCTTGGGATTATTGTTGATCATCAGCTGAAGTTCCATGCTAACAACAAAAAGACTGTCTCTCATGCAAACTTGTCCTTGGCCTCCTTAAAAGAACCATATCCAGTAGATCCCCTCACGTGTTCCTAAAGTTGTACAATGCCCTTGTCAGACCAGTGGTTGATTTTGGAATGTGCTTAGCATCACCAGGGTTTAAGGGTGACGTAAAGCTCCTAGAAGGAGTCCAAAGGAGAGCCACAAGGATAATAACAAACATGAAAGATAAATCCTATGAACAACGTCTGAAGGAGCTGAAACTAACAATACTTGTTTTTCGACGACGGCGAGCTGACATGCGTATGACATATAAGCTGACCTCTCAAGAACAACACCCAATTTGTATGCCCATTGTCCAGAGCGTTGGCGCAGATAGAAGGGGACACTCTAAAAAGCTGTTTAAGCCTTCTGTCAGAAACCGACATCAACAACAGTTCTTCTTGTGTCGAGTTGTCAACACATGGAACAGCCTGACCAACTACACGGTATCAGCACCCAACGAGGAAACTTTCAAAAAGTTGCTAGATGAAGAGTGGAATGATGTGCCTTGGAAATACAACTGGGATGCATCTGATGCCTAACAAATCATCACATCATCAATGACGGAGCGATTCAACAGATCAAGACTGATCTTAATTCGCTCCGAAGTGCGAATTAAGGTAATTAATCAAGGTAAAGGACACATTATTCATGAAGGAATTGTTAGTTGCCACAATCCTGATATCCACTTCAAACCACACGAGACACCTTCTTTCCAAAGATTCCTTTGCCTGCCTAGTGTAGAAGAGTTTATGGACAATGGAAAATTAAAGGTCAAACTAGATGATAATACTTCAACAGCTTCCAGAGGAATCGGCAAATTGGTCGTCCCAAAGATCAGCACCTCTAAAATAGAAGGACACCCTATGCTGATGAAACTAATTTTCCTTGCAAAAACTGCAGATTACCAAGATTACACTCAGGTATACACAAATGGATCGAAACATGCAACTGCGCAGTCGTCATACCATCCCTGAGCTTATCCCTCTCTTACCGTTTAACCCCGGAACTGACAACTTTTTGAGCCGAACTGACGGCAATCAAGTTTTCCCTCCAGGCAATATCCAGACAAACCAATGACCAGCATCGGTAGTACATTACCAGCGACGCTGCACAGGTCGACATGACTGTCAATGCCAAAAAGTCAATTATCATGACTATCAGTTTCTTGAAGAGTACACCTTCGTTCAAGCAACCAATCCCTACGGAGATGTCTGTCCAGAAGTGCAAGCTCCTCGGTATCACTATATCAAACGATCTGAAGTGGGAGGTCCACGTCGCTAACATCAAAAAGCAAGCTAATTTGGCGCTTTCTACGCTTAAATTTTTCTCCAAATTTTCTTGCCCTAAAATCCAGCTTTTAAGAATTTATACAAGTTTTATCTGCCCTATTCTTGAATATTGTTGTCCGGTTCGGCATTTTGGTCTAACTGTTTCCCAATCTAATTCAATAGAGTCAGTCCAGAAGCGAGTATTAAGAATTATTCATGGTCAAGGTAAACTCCCATATCACTTCCTTCTGAAGCATTTCCAGCTCACCCTTTTATCAGAGAGACGAACCCTCCTGTGTACCCGGTTTGGCAATAAAGCCATGACAAATCCGCGTTTCCAAGATTTATTCTCCCCGCCTTAGACCCAACTCCCAGAAAGTCCCCACCATTCAACCTCTCCCACCAATCCACGAGAGATACAGCTGACGTCAAGCGCTAATTCGGCGCCACACGCTGTGAAAGTCGTTTTTAAAATAAAGTCTCTCTCTCTCTCTCTCTCATTATCTGCTCTGACTCACTATCAGCCATAAGTTGTCAGCAAAGTCCGCAAAGTCCATCTCGAAATGTTGCCCTTCAGATTGAAAATTTGGTTACAAAATTGGCAAGGAAAGGTATGTCAGTATTATTTATTTGGGTCCTCGCTCACTGTCGAATTGCAGTTAATGAATTAGCAGATTCAGCTGCGAAAGCTGCTTCACATCTGGACGTCACCACGTTTGCTCACATCACCCAGTCCCGAACTACTGTCATCAAGTAGTACACAAACTTTTGACTTGTGGACTGTATGATAACATCCACCAGATTATCTTCAGTTGTAGGAAATACGATAAGGAGAGAGAAGTATTAAGAAGAAGTTGCAAGAAGTCATTTAGAGCTTTCACAATGCATGCCAAACTTGGCCACCACACGTCCGCTCTTTGGGCTAGAAAACTAAGCACAAATTTTCTGGGTAGATTAGTTCATGCTACTGGTTTGGTTCACTCCCTGTAATTTAAATTATTGTTTGTTTGTTTTTTTAGTTATTTACATATTTTTGATTTTTACTGTTTCGGTTTGTCATGGTATCCGTGTATTATTATTCAAATTGTTAGAAAGTAATTTAGAATAAGTAGTGGTTTTATGTATTTTTAATATAGATAGATTGATTGAAGATAATTAAAGAGGACAGTGTAGTAAGGGAAAAAATAAACCCTTATAGGGATGGAATAAAAAGGTTAAGGGAAAAAAAATTTACCCTGGAAAAGACGACAGAATGAGAAATAATATGTGATTCCGTTGTATTTTACTGTTGTAATTTTTGTTTTCTGATTTGACATGGTGATGAAGAAGTGCATGTTTTGATATATTCGTTTTTATGACCTAGGTATCTGCCACAGCAACACAACCCCAACCAATCAGCAAGACAAGTCATATACATAAGACGAAAATCAGTGAAAATATTGGAGTGATACCCAAGCAAGTTAGTGAATATAAAGCTCTGCAAGAACGAGTGATACGAACGCATATGACCTTTCGGTCAAACCCCAAACAACAACAACAAATCTACTTAGAGCCCAAGCCTGAAGTGTACAGTTTTGCAACTGCTTGTGATGGGCACAAAACATAGTTACAAATGGTACCTTAGAAATTTTTAAGAAAATACACAAAATAATTTGTTTCCAATTTAGGTTACTGTAGATTCAGGAGAGCTCTGAGTACCATCATGGACTGACTGGCAGTTCTTCCAAGGATTTCTTAATTATTTATTGCTGGGATATCTTGAAGGGTAGAACTAATCCAACCAGGTGAGTAATTGACTCCAGTAGTTTTAGGAGAAAAAGCAGGGATCTTTCAGCTGATCTTTCTTGAAAAAAAGAGAGATTGATAGATTTGGACTACTGCATGGGTTGAGATGTATTGTTTGATCAAAAGTAAGTTTCGACTTTGCAGTTAAGATGCATGCTCTAAGGGAGCTAGAACTTCATTTGTAAGCAAAACCATTGAATGGGCTGATCGGGATCTTGAAAATGCATATTTTGCTTAAAAGTATTTGTCTTACTTTGTGGTCAAGATTGGTTCTTTAAGGGATAATCGGATTTGGGAAGTAGCAATTTCTAAGCCAATCTTGTTGAATCTCTAACATTCCAGTGAAATTTCATTGTCCTAGCACATCTGGAAATACCTTAACTCGCGATCACGATGGTAATCTACACAACCCTTATCATATTGCAGTCAATAGGTCAGGTGTATAGGCTTTTTATTACACTTGCCAAATTACAACTCTAGTCAAAACGTGACTGTGTTAACAACAAATTTTTCATGAAACTTACCAACTTTTTTAGGGACATTTTTGCTTGATAATTCTTTTCTTCTCGAGAAGGTTTTCACATTGATGTGGATGGAAACGTAATAGGTGGCGTTCCAGCTCGGCATTTCAAGGTGACGGATGGCGCTTTTGTCGAGTTTGACAATTTTATAGGTGTCCCCAGGTACAACATTTACGAAAGCATGGACATTTTCTAACAACAGTTGGCGTTGGGACTGTTCAGGACCGAAGTAAATTCCTCCATCAGACTTTGTACCTAAGCGTCCTGGCTGTCGGAGTTACGACTTAATCTAGAAAATAGTTAATCTATCCATATCTATCAGGCCTGTTTCAGCACTTAACGTCACTGCAAGAAGTTTCTCCGAGTAAGGATTAAAGTTAACTGCAGTATTTGCTACTCGGATTAATATTGTCTCTATTGAGATAAGATTAACCCGAATTATAGGAAAGATTATCTCAGTAGAGACAAGATTAAGACGAGTAGTAAATACTGAAAGATATTTTTGGGATCCCAAAACGTAAGTGGAGGGATACCTATGACATCGCAAAAGTTGTCCGTCTGTCCGTCCGTCCGTCTGTCCGTCTTTGCGCGCTATAACTCTCGAAGGGAATGAGATATTTTGATGAAACTTGGCGTGAGGATTCATTGGGTCAAGGGTAAGGTCAAGTTCGTAAATGGGCTATGTAGCTCTACATTTAGGGGTGGGGGAGGGGGTTCACATTAAGGGACAAACAAAATATTTTTAAACAGCTAATGTGATAGTCGATTATGGTGTAAGAAAGCATGCTGAGCACGATAGTCAAAACCATTTTCTTGCCGGACGATTAGTTCGTCCGGAATCCGGCAAAAACCGGAAAGTTGGTTAAAAGTAAAAGTATTGTATGAAGTTGATTAAATGGTCGATTAAGGGGTAAGATGACATGCTGAACACGATGGTGAAAACCATTTTCTCGCCGAACAAGTAGTTCGTTCGGAATCCGGCAAAAATCGGAAAGTTGGTTAAAAGTAAAAGTTTCATCTGAAGTTATTTAAATGTTCGATTTAGGGATAAAAAGACATGCTGAACACGATGGTGAAAACCATTTTCTCGCTGGACAACTAGTTTGCCCGGAATCCGGCCAAAGCCAGAATATTTGTTAAAAGCAAAAGTTTGATTAGATGACAGATTAAGGGGTAAGAAGAGAGGCTGAGTCTGTATCTGACAATCATTTTTTACCCGGACATATAATTAGTCCAGACCGACTTTTTTAAGTCAAACTTTTATTCAAAGTTGATAAGATGTTCTTTGTAGGGATTTGACGCTGGATTTGTTTCTGAATATTCTTTTTTTTGCTGGACTAGTAGTTTGCTCGGAATTCGGGCGAAACCGGAAACTTGGCAGAAGTAAAGCAGGAACTCTCGGTCAGTACCGTCAAAATAGATATGGCTTATAGAGTTTTTTTCTGATGATTATCCTGGCGAAGACTGGATCTGGTGAAGACCAGACCCTATTGTCTGAATCAAATATTAGATTTTTGGGATCCCATCAACACCTTTGGTCTTGTTTTACAGTGACACTGTAAAAAGTTTCTCCGAGTAAGGATAAAGTTAACTGCAGTATTTGCCACTGAGATTAATCTTATCTCTACTGAGATAAGATTAATCCGAATTAGAGATACGATTATCTTTTTAGACACGAGAATAATCCCAGTAGCAAATACTGCAAAAAAAATTTTACAGTGGATGTTGTATGTGCAATCACTTCAGTCTAGAAATTAAAATAACACAACGAAGAAAAATCTAAAGAAAATCAGTTTGGTATAAGAATGAAAGATTTTTCACTGCTCGGGTCAGCGTTATATATTAGCCCGCAAATAATGAGGACATGCTGATCTCACACAGTACCACTTCGACTGACCATCCTACGAAGCTGTTTCGGAAATCGCAGCGTCATTAAAATCGGTGCGAAATACTTCAAAGTGTTCGGACCATTCGAGTCGCCACTGACATCTCGGAAATCTTTTGTTAGCTTGGAAATGGAAATGGAAGAGCCAAGGGTCTTTCTTGCAATTCTCAAGCTCTTGGTTTCAAGCTGGGACCTTTTCTTTCCCTTGACTGGACATTTCTGAAAAATCCACCACAGTTTTCAGAGCGACTGTGGAGCGACATGCCAAGATGCCATTCAAATTATTCCGGAAAAACTGTAAGTAACTCGCGTAACTTTATAGAAGCAATCTTGAAACGCTAACTATGTTCGGGTCTAAATTAGATCCCTCCTTCACTGGGTGAACGTAGATAGCAAATTATTGCTCGTGACAAAATTTCCTCCATGTATTTGTATACTCGATCGCTGAAATGCCGTATCTTCATCTAACAGAGCCTCGTTTTTGTTGCATGCTGCAGCTCCACTTCTCGGCGGATTCCGGACTGATTCTTTCTACATCCGTTTTTGCACTGCAGCGCTTCCGAGGAAGACGGCAGCGCTTCTCGAGAATCACGGACTTGCTCCCCGACCAAGTCCGTGCTTCCCTGCAAGATGCTGCAGCGCTGCCGCTTCAACCGAGCAGAAAGTGAATCCAAAAACGCATATTATGCAAAAGCAAAGAAGTGCTGCAGCAGCGATGCGGCAGCACTATTACAACAAAAACGAGGCTAAGACTACGTATATACTTACTTGAATCTACAAAATAAAATAACAGAACAAGAGAATTCAGAAAAGTGGTGCCCCTATGTATTAGTTATAGGCGTATTCTCGGCGTTCTCGGAGGATCGAAGGGAACGGCGAGAATAGAGGGAGTCACTCTACGCGGACTCCGCGTGCAGAAAACAGCGAGAACACGGGGAGGGTGTCCAGACAATGCGTCATAGGACAAAGTTCGTCACAGACAATTCGTCGCAGGACAATTTGTCACAAGAACATTTCGTCACAAGGACAATTCACCACAAGGACAATTCGTCATTAGGACAATTCGTCATACGGACATTTCGTCACAGAGAGCCTGATTTCAAGTTTGGATTTCGTTTTTAAGCTATATATTATTAAACACTCATTTATGGATATATAATACATTAAAACATGAATTTATGAGCAATTTCTCGCATTTTTTTTTAGTACGTCACTATGGTTTTCAGCGAGGTTTTCAGTCGCAGGTTGGTCTTCTTACTTCCACTTCTTGGGTGGGTTCGGGCGCCCAGTAATAAATCCCTCAATACTAATTTTTGTTTTGACCTGCTCCGGCAGCAGAAAGGAAATGAATTTATAAATGTTTGGATGAGCTACTCCAAAATGTTTGTTGAATGCTGAATGTCATCCTTCCAATTGTTGTTAGTCCTAGGAAGGTCTTCTGCCACGCGCTCAAAGACGTTCCAGACAGGGATAGGAAAGAGAGCATTACTGCTTGCCCTGATGGCCCGTGATATTCTTCCTATGCAGGGGCGGATCCAGCCTTCCGTTCTAGGGGGGGGGCGATTCTTACCGAAAAGAGTGGGGGTAGTGTCCTTTTCGTCGGCCACAAGGCTGATTTTTTTGCGTTTTAAGTGTCCCTGTCGGTCTCTTATTTAACGAAAATGTGGTTTTCATATATTACAATAATGGTAAAAACTGTACTTGATCAACTGACAACTGTTTACAAGAAAAATTCAAGCTCCTGGCTCCACTTGTAAAAAGATTTTAGAGTCTAGTTACAGTAGTTAGAACATGCGTTAATGCAGACTTCCGTAAGTGCAGTAAATCAAAACAAAAAATTACAGCCAGTCTAGGGGGGGGCGATCGCCCCCCTCGCCCCCCCCTCTGGATCCGCCCCTGTTCCTATGTAATTGTCTACAAAGTAGTCGAAAATTGAATATACTTCAGATGAACAGATTTGAACATAGCGGTAGAACGCTGATGGGATACCCACCATTGGGAGAAAAGCCAACGCTGTCAGCATTCTCATGGTGAGAGCAAAATTGCTGCAAGACGAATACTTCTCGAGAACATCGCTGTTTGCTTGAATTTGTGTTTTGTATATGAGAGTCTTTAATAATATAGTTTTTAATGACCTGTCTCGGTCTTTGCGAGTGCCATATTTAACTAATAAAACCTGGACTTTCCTCGAGAAGATATAACACTAAGACTAATGATTAAATATCCGAGATTAGAGCAAGGATTAAACAGTTTGATTCAAATATTCATCGAAACAACGTCTTGTGAAGGGGTGGCATCTTTTATGTTATCACTACCTTTGTAATAGCAAATTTTCAAAAAATATGACAAACTGCCCTAATGACGAATTGTCCTAGTGACGAATTGTCCTGTGACGAATAGTCCGTGTGACCAATTGTCCTGTGACGAATAGTCCGTGTGACCAATTGTCCTGTGAAGAATTGTCCCTGTGAGTAACTGTCCGTGTGACGAATTGTCCTGTGACCAATTGTCTTAGAATCAACGGGGAGTGCTGGATTTTGTTTGAAAAAAAAAAATATCCAGTTGACAAAATTAGTCTGGATCCGCTTTGTTTTTGATTTTGTTTATCTGATTGTTTTCAATTAATTTATATGGCTCCAACACCAGCAAAAATCGAGTCCCCTCGGAATCTGCTTTTTGATGATGGTGATGATAATCGGAGCATTCCCCATCCGTGGGGACTCGCGAGAATATGGGAAGTCAGTCCCCGGGACAAACAAGAACGCGGGGACTCCTCAAGTAGAGTCCTCGGGAACGGCGAGAATACGCCTTAATCACTTTTCACTGAGTAGACTCCGCGTGACATAGTAGTCCGCAAAGAGCGCGGCCGAGCTTCATCTGACACAAAAGTTAAGTCGAAGTTTAAAATAGCATCGCGTTCTATGCAGACTACTTTGTCACGCGGTGTCTACGCAGTGAATTCGCCACTATTACACACTGGGGTAAAATGTTAATTGCCCCTCCGTTCTGTAATGACATTTTCTTGATTGACAACTAAATGATTTTCACACTTGCCTTGTTGCTCTATTGTTGATGTGTATAATTTCCAGACAACTGTGTAGAAGAAGCTCCGCCGTCGGAAAAACGCTTATGTAAATGTTTTAATGTTTTCTACTAGAAGTAAAAAAGGCTGATCCAAAGGCTTTAAAATTTAACTGAAAAGGAGAATCTAGTTACCCGTCACTCATTCACACAAAGAGGCTCGAAGACCCAAAGAAAATGTATTACTTCGTTGTTCCGCTATTCACGAATAATCGATTTTCACAGAGTGGAATTTCCCTATCGGATTTGTGGTACCTCTATGCGCTTGTATCTGTGTTGTATGTTTGACGAAAGCGATTTACGAAAATAAGTGCTCACGCAGTGAGCAGTTATCACCTAGCTCATCACCAGTCATCGAAAAGCCGCGTTTGTATTGAGATTCAAGTTTTTCACGTCATAGTAGAATATTTTTTTTTAAGGGGCGGCGGCAGATATTCTGAAAATCATACTACAGCAAAAAGTGAAAACAAAAATTCCTTAAAGTTTAACTGAAAAGCCAACTTATGTTTTTATCTTTTAACTGAATACAATGAATTATTTGGATTCGGTTGGATTTTTTTTATTTTAAACTATCTGCTCTAGTTATGACGTTCAGAATATCTGCGGCCGTCCCCACAGCGTCAATTCTACTGCCGGGGAAATTTGAATCTCAACACAAACGCGGCTTTCCGGTGGCCAGTGGTGAGATTGGTGAAGATTGCTTAGTGTCTGAACTAAGAAAAAATCACAAATCTTTCTCGTACGGCATACAACAAAAATACAAGGGCATAGAGGTAATTCCAACATTTGAAAATTGATTATTCATGAATATTGGAACAACGAAGTACCGCAGTTTCAGCGGGTATTTAAGTTAATTTAAGTGAATAAGTGATGGGAAACTAGGTTGTCCTATCCCAGCACTTTTCGGTTAAACTTTAACACAAGCACAAATAATGCAATTTGTTCAGTTAAATGATACAAAATAAGTTGGCTTTTCAGTTAAACTTTAAACAGCTAAAGATGTGGGTGCTTCGTGAAAAGCAGAGGATTAGTTTTAAAGTACTTTTATAAAATACTATAACATAAACAGCCAAAGACGTGGGTGCTTTGTGACAAGCAGAGCATTAGTTTTAAAGTACTTTTATAAATACTATGACATAAACAGTAAACACTGCGAGGGGTACTTTAAACATAGTTGATAGAACTAAACGGATACATAAGTTGCGTTTTTTTGGATGTAGTTTTGGCGTAGTTTCGCTTAAAAGCCGTTTTATTTGTCCATTCCATTTGCTGTAGTTTCGAACCTGAAACTACGGAGCTCAAACTACAAACTACCTCGCCGACGTAGTTTGGTGTAGTTTGACTTTTCGGAAACAAGAACTCAATAAATCGCAAGTAAGACGAAACAAGAGCCAAACTACAAACTTTGACGAAACAAAAGTGAATCCAATAAAACGCAACTATAGTCCTTCGGCCCAGAGCAAAATAACACTAGTTTGCTCTGACTAGGAAATAGTGCCAAGACTTATACTTTCCATGCTTTGCAACCGGTCCCACTACGCTTGCGGGAATTAAGCGAGACAAACTTGCGGGTTTAGAAATTTCTAGTAAAGCGAAGGTGAAATCTACACACACCAAGGAAACAATGGAGGCTGCATCATTTTTTTTTTCGCTATGTCCAGAAGATGATGTTATCGGCTGGTGAACGGCTGAACGAGGTTCAGTGGGGACGTTCTCTACCGCTAGCGTGCTAGTATCGCTGTTATTAGAGTGTGTGTCAATTTTGTTAAGTCTTGGCGCTACCCCCTAGTGTCATTTTGCTCTGCTTCACTCCAAGCTATATTTTGGCCCTTCTTGCCAAGGGTTGACTTCTTCAACATCAAGCTGCTCAATCTGGAAGAATATAAAAGACTCTTCCTTAAATATATGATTTCGTGAATTTCTGCCAGAAAATTGCTTGGACGCATCGGTGCTGCGATTTGTTTTCGGACGCGGCTGCTGTTTTTAATGCTCGATTGGGTAGATGAGAGGGTAGAGATTTTCCACATTCTGGTTTTGGTTTACTTGTCTCTTCTTTCCAGCTAAGATAGATGCTGTCAGTTTGAAGTTTCGTACTTCGTTGATAAACGAAGATTTGAAAGTTTCGCACCTAGTTGAGAAACCGTTTTGCTGTGTCAAATTCTAAACGGATACGTCAGCGGAGTTTTACTAGAGCGATATTTCGCTGTCGACTATGATTCGCAGTCAACTTGGACTGAAGGAGTACTTCAAACAACTTTCCTGCAAGCTTGCAATGCGTATAATAGGAAGCCAATCCATCACCTTCGCTTGGGACTCGCTGATAGACATTTATCTCTGAGAATCGTTGACTTCCTCCCCCATAATTACTTTTCCACCGAGTTTGAAATTAGTTTCTAACCTTCTCAGATGATACCCCATTACAAGAGGTGTTGGATTTCCGAAAAGGAAGGGTCTAGGAGCTCGAAGCCATGGGTGTAACCGGAAACATATCCCTTGTCTATTATACCTGTCAACTTTGGGTAAGAACGCGTTTATCATTGCTTTACAATCCTGTTGAGTTGGGGGTAAATATGGGCGTGCTTATAACAGTTTTGAAATTTATTCTACTGATTATAACAATTGATGGCGCTATTCCAGCGATATTTCGACCCCCTCTTGGCAAGGGCCTGTATCTAGGAGGTTGAACGATATTTGATTTACCGACTGGACTAGGTGATTGCTACTGGATTGTTAGAAAGAAAAACTAAGAAAAAAAGAAGAAAAGGAGATTTATTTCGAATTTATTTCGGGGGGGGGGTTCGCCTGCGTGTCGGACAAAAAAGTACAAAAAAAAACACATGGATCAGAGGGAAAAGCCTATAAAATGGTTATTTTTGTAGGTTTCGGGGGGGGGGGGGGTCAACCCCCTAACCCCCCCCCCCCTGGATACGGCCTTGGATCGAGGGCATTTAAATATTTACGCACTTCTACAAATTAGAAATAGTGGAGTACATCGAGAAAAGAAAGAACACAACTTGAATTTGAATACAACTTTAGACCGTGATGCGGAGAAAACGCCGTGACCGACATATTTCTATGCAGCTCGCCAAGTTTGACTGCTATATTTGCGGCTTAAAATTTATTTATCGTTTTTCGGTTTTTACACCAAATCGGTAAGTAGAGTAGGAATTTACAGTATCGGAAGTATGCAATCCGAAAAGCAGCTACATCTTTTTTTCAGCAGGGGTAAAGTTCAGAAAGATAAAGGACCGAGTGGTCGCAGTAAGTGGCGTAGAGTATGGCAAGAGCTTATAATGCTCCTGCAACTAATAGCTTGTCAACAAGACGAGGACCCGTGCCAAGTAGGGCCGATAACGCTAGACTAAATAACTGTTTGTTGACATTACAGAACATTTCTGTTACGACCGTTGTTTTCGAAAAGTATTTCGAAAAAAGCAAGGTTTTCGAACCATGTTTCGTGTTGTTCCCATGTTATGTAGGTATTCATAATACATTTTTTTTAAATTCAGCTGTAGCTTCATTTCAACAGATCCTTTGAAATCGTACGATGCATCCTTCTATAAAGGTATATTTTTTACAATAATAATACAGACTTTAACATGTTGCAAAAGGAAGGTCACAAAGCCAGTGGCGCCGTTTCAGAGAGCCTTGGTGGGGAAGGGGGGGGGGGCAAAGATTGAAGAGATTTATCGCTTTTTTGGGGTAAATTTAAAGTAGCTATAGAATATTTCTTCTTCGAAAATCTTGTCGATATGACTCTTGGACTAGAAGTCTGCCGGATCCTCGGGCTATTCTGTTGATGAGCTACCCGATTCTTGACAAACCATTTCTCAAGGTCTCTGTGGAACCCACCCTTCATAAGTGTTTTTCAAGCTGTGAGCACGAACCAATTTTTCTTTTTGTTTAATGTGTGCACGTAGATTGTTTTGAGTGAAGATCAAAATATCTTCATGGCAACATTTATGGTTATATTAGTTGTATGCTGCACGTAGGACCTCGTCGTACACTGAAGCACTGTGCTGCAACAACTCGAAACTCACAGTTTACTAAGGTGCTGCACGAAGTCGAAAACCACAGTTTCGGAACCGATGGCGCGTGCCATTTGGAAAATTTGTCTTGAGGTATTTACGCAAATTAAATCGTAAACACTCTCCTTTGTGCTTTAAATACAGTTACTGAAAAATGAATACAAAAAATAGAGAAATGAAATATTAGGTATTGCAGCACCGGAAACTTTAATTGCCACGCAACAAAATGTGCCATTTCTACCGAGATTCCTACAACTCTGGTACGATGCTCAGTTTATTCCGTAACCCCTGACAGCCATGACCATTTCCCTTGTATCCCGAGCGTATCCAATTACCAATGCTGGGTTGGCACCAAGCAGTCTGGGAGGCTGGGACACATGTTTCGCCCCAGTGGAGAGGATAGATATATTTGTCAACGTAACTAATGGTTCACTTCACTGGCGACCCCTTGTAACCCGACTCGACGAAGTTCCAAACCGGAGACAGTCCCAAT
This sequence comes from Branchinecta lynchi, assembly GCA_023053575.1. Taxonomy (NCBI): domain Eukaryota; kingdom Metazoa; phylum Arthropoda; class Branchiopoda; order Anostraca; family Branchinectidae; genus Branchinecta; species Branchinecta lynchi. The sequence continues at coordinate 9,283,000 of JAKZAP010000013.1, read as the reverse complement.
CAGGGTGTGAAGAGTGGTTGATTTGCGGGGGAACGGAAGAACTTGGTCTTAGCCGATGTGTCATGGTAGGGTTCCACCCTCTCTTCCCTTTGTGTACCCCACTTCCCTTAGTAGCTCACCATTTTTAAGTTATGTAATTTTGACCCCCTCCATTCACTGTAAAAAGTTTCTCCGAGTTCAGATTTAAGTTAACAGCAGTATTTGCGACCGGGATAAATCTTATCTTTACTAGGATAAGATTAATCCATATTAGAGATGAGATTATCCTTTTACAGACAAGATTAATCACAGTAGTGAATACTGCAAGATTTCTTTTTGTCCAGAACAAGATTTAGCCGGCCTCTCGATAAACCTTAAACCGTAAAAGCTGCAAGGAAACTCTCGAAGGGGTTGAAATTTCGTTCAAACTTGGTGCGAGGATTCTTTGGGGTCAAAGAACGGGTCACTTCGGTCAACAGGATATGTAGCTCTACATTTAGGAGTCGGGGATGGGGTTCAAATTAAATCACACCTCGCACTGTTTAGACTACTGTGTATATTCAACATGTCTTACTGATGACTTTCAATGTCTCCGTCCTTCAAGATTTCCTTAGCCTCAAACATGGCAAAAAGTCTGATCCGCTGAGAAAACTAAGCACAGATGTAGATTCAGCATGCGTTCTTACCTCCCAGCTCTAATAAACTTCAGAATTAAACTTCAGCTCAACCAAATGTCCTGTTTTCGTAAGATTCTGGGCGAATTGCTTTATCAATGAATTGCTTTATTTATTTATTTATTTAACTTCGACTACGGCTTCTAGAGCCATTACACATACAACACATAAAAACAACAACAAAATACATTTACCTTTTATCATATTTGGCTTTTATTATATTTGGCTTTATCAATGAGAAAATAAACTTCAGATAAGAATTCAGCATGTATTTTTACCCCGATATCGGGACTGTAATCAACCTCAGAAAAAAAAACTTTTTACTGAATTTTTGGCTAGGTCGAATGCAGGTGAACTAATTGCCCGAAAAAAAGACAAAGATCAAAAACAAGTTCAACTGGTCTCCTTACCCCTATGTCAAACCTCTAATCCAGTGGTTCCCAACCTTTTTCGTAAGGTTCGAAAAGGTTGCCTATACCCCTTTATCAGAATGTGTAAAAGACGTTATTTACTGTCATATACGATAAGGCATAAATGTATATAATATATACAAAATAAATGTGACACTTGAAGATGTTTTGTAGCAAAAATTTTGTCAAATCTCGGCTCGGTGCCATTGACGGCTGTCAATAAACGATTTCATGAAACAGACACATCCGTACTTTCACCATGCAAGCTGCATCGCAAACAATTTCGTCAGGTTAATTCGTTAGCTTAATGACAATGTCACTTCCAATTTCTTCCATTCTTCTTGAAACAATATTGTTTGACACAGGCTGGACACAGGGATAGATTTTACGGCAGTAGGCTAGCTGTTTTGGAAGCAACATTATTTAGTTGACTTTCATGGGGGCATCCCCCACTGTGGTCGGCTAGTCGGTAAAAAAGAAACAATTCAGTACGAAACGCGCGATTTTTCGTAAATAGTTATTTTTTTTCGCAAAAGAGTCGGTAAAAATACCTTGCCCACCAAAACACATTTTGGCTAGTGATGCCTCCACTTGTAATATTTGGCTTCCGGCAATCAAAAATGAGTGAGGCGATGTTTTGAAGCTACATACTGAACCGAATTTGGTACCTCCCTGTATCCCCTGCAAAGGTCTCGTGTACCCGCGGTTGGGAATCACTTGCTCTAATCAACTTCAGATAAAACTTTAACTTTTACTAATTTTTAGGCTTCGGCCGGATTTTGGGTAAACTACTGGTCTGCCGAGAAAGCAAATTTCCGAAACGGAATCGGCATACCTCCTCACCCCAGTATCGAACCTGTAATCAACTTCAGATGAAACTTGGACTTTTAACAGTTTTCCGGAAGATAAATAAGTTTCAGATATGGATTCAGTATGTTTTCTTACCCCTAAATGGACTATCTTATTTGCTTTAAAACAAAAAAAAAATTCGAGCCTTAATCTGAGCCCCCTCCTCTAACCCTACATTTAGGGCTACGAAGCCCATCTACAAACTTGACCTTTACTTTGATCCCTGTGCGACGGACCTGTACTCCTTCGAGAGTTAGTGCTTACAGACGGACTGACCAACGAGATTCGGACAACCTTTGTGAAGTCTTACGTTTTGCGATCCCAAAAACCAAAGACTTCATTTGAGATGAAATAGCATTTGAGATGGAAATGATATTTCACTGAACAGATTAATAAATTCTAGGTCTAGGCGTAGTGGCATGTCATGCCCGCCAGGTTTTGACCCCCTCCCTGCAACTCCCCTGTCACCGGATCCAGTCTGGATCTGTACATGGCATTTCAAGGGCCTAAAATCCTTCTGCCCGCAAAGTTCGGTCCCGATTCCAACACGTTTAGCTTGCGACAAGATTTCGGAGACCCCCCCCCCCCACCTCCGGGACTTCTTCCCGCCAAGTCCCGTCGAAATCGCTCCACTCCTAGCGTGCCACAATAATCCGAATCCAATCACTCGTTAGAGAATTACGCATCTCACAGTATTTTCGAGACCCCCTCCCCCAACTCCCCAACAATGCACTGATCCGGTCCGCTTCTGTAAATTATACATCTAGGGATTAAACTAGTTCTAAAGACAGTCCTGTCACGATTCCTCAACTCTAAGCGTGCCACAAATTTCTGATGCCCCTCTCAAGTCCGCATGTCTCTTATCAGTTTTTTGGGATCCCAAAACGTAAGTGAAGGGATACCTATGACATCGCAAAAGTTGTCCGTCTGTCAGTCTGTCCGTCTGTGCGCGCTATAACTCTCGAAGGGAATCCGATATTTTGATGAAACTTGGTGTGAGGTCACTCACTTACTCTTTGGGTCAAGAGTAAGGTCGAGTTCGTAGATGGGCTCTGTAGCCCTATATTTAGGGGTGGGGGAGGGGGTTTAAGTTAAGGGTCAAATGAAATATCTTTAAACAGATGATGTGATAATCGATTGTGGGGTAAGAAAACATGCTGAACACGATGGTGAGAACCATTTTGTAATCGGAAAAGTAGTTCGGCCCAAACCGGAAAGTTTGTTAAAAGTAAATTATTTGAAGCTGATTAAATGCTCCATCTATAGAAGCAGGCCACTTTCCGGAGGATGACTGTTTCGAGTCGTTCCACGAGCCACCAGAGACAGAGAGTTACCTGCAGCAACGGCAGTCAGAGGAGCGTCACCAAACACAGCAAGAAGAACAAGGTGCAGACAATCATCCTCAAGCACGAAAATCTTCAAGGAGAACAAAACAAACAAATTTTTTTGGAAATACACTTTTCTATAGTGTTTTTTTGTTACACTAAGTACGAAAATAATTCTCACTTACGATTTAAAGTTAATTTCAAGTTTTCAGATTTATTGCATTCTTCAGATTTTACTTATGTCATCTCGTTATCCCCTGCGAGATTAGTCATAATTTTGTATTTTGTTTCTTACATTTGTATATTTGTAATATTTTGCGCGAGGTCGCGCTATTTTTGCTTTGAAGGGGGACATCTTGTATTAAAAGAATTAGTTGTAAATATTCAGTTTGTAAATAAGGTTGACAGTATATTCAAGTTTAATGAGGGTTGTAAGTTCAAGTTCAGTAACGGTCAATGTAAAGATTAAGTAGTTTCGGGAATATCTTAAATATGTAAAATGTAAATAAGGGCCCGTGCTTTAGTGTTACTTGTGATTTTGATTTTAGTTAGTATCCAGACTTTGTAGCGTATAGTGAAAATAAAGAAGTGTTAGTCTGTCAAGTTTATATGACAAAAGCTATCAGACGACTTTTATGAGAAATCTAGAATTATAAATACATCTATTCAGAATACGTTTTACATTAACTTTAGAATTGAACTAAAAAGAGAAGAAATCCTGAAAATCATGAGTTTATCATGAGACCATGAGACTGAAAAAAAAATTAATGAGATTGGAAAAAAGACATGAGATCTCATGTGAAGTCATGAGAAGTGGAAACACTGCCTGTTCTAGACCTAGGGGGTATTGAGGTCCGCAGTGAACTTAGTTTTCTTGCTGGATAAAAGGTTCATCACGAGTTCGACTGAAACTGGAAATTTGGTTGAAGCTCAAAGTTGTTTCTGAAATCAATTACAGATTCGGTATCGGGGCAAGGAGACATGCTGTATCCATTTTTAACTTTCTTTTAACAGTAAAGATATTCAAAGAATCTGACGAAGACTGAATGGCAAAGACTTGACCTAATTGTTTGAATCAGATGCTAGATTTTTAGGATCCAATCGATCCAATTTAGGAACACATCGAGGGTAGCAAAACAAGTCAAGTGAAACAAGACCGAAGGTTTCGATGGGATCCCAAAAATCTAATATTTAACAGTTGGGTCATGTCTTCGCAATTCAGTCTTCGTCAGATTCCTTGAATTTTTTTACTGATAAAATAAAGTTCAAAAATGGATTCAGCATGTCTCCTTGCCCCGGTACCGCACCTCTAATCGATTTCACACCAAATTTCCAGTTCCAGCCAAACTCGTGATGAACCATTTGCCCAGCAAGAAAACTCAGTTCAAATATATTAAACGCCAGCTATTAAACAATAATTACAGACATAGTGTTAGTGTAGAGTTTATTATTCTCTCTTTTTTTATGGCACTTGCCTTCCAGCCAAGGGCCATATACCGATCCCTTTTCCGTCGGTCGGTCTGTCGGTCGGTCCGGTGATCGCGAGTTAGGGTACTTCCAGATGTGCTAGGATGATGAAACTTGGCAGGCATATGAGGGATCCGACCAAACTGACTTGGAAATAGTCACTTCCCCGATTCGACCATCGTGGGGGGAGTAGAGGGGAGGGGGGTACCGGAAATGTCGTGACAAGGTTGGAGTGGAGGGATCAGGATGAAACTTGGTGGGAAGAACAAGCACATATCCTTGATACATCGTTGGCATAACCGGATTGGATCCGGGCACTGTGGGGGGGGGGTATAGGCTGGTTCCCGGATTTCCGGTTGTCACGAGTTAGGTACTTCCAGATGTGTTAGGATCACGAAACTTGGCAGGCATACCAGGGACCCGACCCGACCGACTCACTTCACAGATTTGACCATCATGGGGGGATGAAGGGAGGGGGAATCCGGAATGTTGAGGCATGCGTAACTTTCGAACGGGTAATCGGATCTGAATGAAGCTTGATATGTGGGAAGAACACATGCCTAGCATCTCCAGTTTTACTTCCAGACCGGATTCGCCAGCTCTGGGGGTAGTTAGATTGGGGTACCGGAAATATCATGACCCGCTTAGAGTGGAAGAATCGGGATGAAACTTGGTGGGAAGAACAGACACATATCCTTGATACACTGTTGACATAATCGGATCAGATCCGTGCACTATGGGGGGTAGGTCTCGAATTTCCAGTTATTACGGGCTAAGGTACTGCCAGATGTGCTAGGACAATGAAACTTGGCAGACTTTTTAGGGACCCGATAAGGTTGACTTTAGAAAAGTCACTTACCCGATCCGAACTTCGGGAGGGGGGGGGGGCGGAGGGATGGCAGGACCGGAGGGGGATTGAAAATCTCGGAACAAGGTTAGAGCGGTGGGACGGGAACAAATCTTAGCTGTTACCCTCACCCTCTACGTATGCTTGCAAGTGCCATATGAGCTTACAGCTCTTGTTTAATTATGTATTGCCAAGTTCAAATTGTATCTTGTGTGTTGTTCATTGTTCCAATTTCTTTCTTTATGTTTTTTTTGTATACTCCATCAGTGACATTTTATGTAAAGATGGGTAATACAAATATTCATTCATTCATATGGATTCAGCGGACCTCCTTATCCCCTCAATGAATTCTTACTAGCTTATAAACATGCTTGTTTTTACCGTAAATTCAAAACACCTCCTCTGCCTCTAAAGATAGGACTAAAGGACCCATCTACGAACTTGACCTGTACTGGCTACGGCTACGGCTATACGTATATGGCGACGAATAAAATAAAATAAATAAATAAATTTACCAGTGAACCCTCATTGAACAAAATCCTCGCTTGAGCAAAACATTTCCTCGTGAACATTATATATCAACCAATTCGACCTTCGATTACACTAGGTCTCTCCGTAGAAACAAATGAATGGAGGCATCCGCGCGCAGAGCTAAACTAGTTTGAGAATAAAAGGGTAGGGAAGGTGGAAAGGTGAATGGATGGTTACACGTACAAGCAGTAAATTGTAGATATACACAGATTTGTACATATACACTTTGAACACCCAAGTTTTATCTTTTATTTTTATCTGCATGTCGCACAATCCGCATAGTTCTACTGGTTTTTAGTTACACGTTATTGTTTGTTGGTTCCGCATCGTTTTCCTGTTGTTCTTGTGGTGGATTTTATGATATAGTTTTGTTTTTCGCTGAAGACGTTTTGCCGGAAGTGCAACCGAAATATCCGAAATTTTATTTATACCTCGCACATCATCTTAGAGGAGTAACTAGCTGGTCGAGAAAACCCCCGAAAATCTTGTTTTTTCTATTTTATTTGCAATGAATGGTCAACTTGGCTTCAAACCTTATATTCGAAATAAAAACACTAAATATTTTTGAAATGGTGTAAATAACAAGCTCAATATTCAATATTTAATTGGTCTCTACAACATAAATGGAGACGCAAGATCGAAAGACAAAGATGACAAGGAGCTCCCAGTTAGTACACGTCTGGATAACTATGGACTCCCCCCCGGAGATGCCCCACAGCAAAAACGGACACTTGTCGCGTTTCTAGTTTGGGTTCTTTGGTCCAAACCGTGTTATCTAAACGACCTTAACTGCGGTTCTTTTGACATTAATGGGGCCCTGCCAGTTTTTTTCACAGTCACTGTTGTTGCTTGAGTGCAGCTGACGAACTTCTTATCAACTGCCGTCGAGCAAAACTCTCAAATTTCCCTACAAAAAGAAGAGCTATCAAAGAGTGTCAAAGTCCAACAGACCATATGCTCCTGGCTCCGCCCCCAACAGTGGATTAGAATTCTAATCGCAATTCGCTGGACAAGATCTTCCAGTGGCTGCTTTGCCTTTAATGCGGTAGGAACGCTGTGATGTATCAAAGGTGTACAGGGACCCCAGGTCCCACCAGGACGGTTCATCACAGAGCCATGGAGGACCCAACTGCAATATTTCAAGAAGCCTTGTTATCAAACCACAGTTCTATGCAGAATTTAAGTGTAGAATTATTTTTCGCAGCAAAGATATCGGGAACGGCTCAGATGCTCGGAAATGGAATGGACTTGTGTCAGAATTTCAAGAACGAATGCCACATGCAGTCTTATCCAGGAGTGAACTATGGAAATTTCGCCAATTTTGAAAACAGATTTTATGGTAATTCCTCATACCCCAATTGCTCGTGGGACAATATGTCCCTAGTGCCTGAGGACACAAGACTTGAAGAATTTTATCCAAATTGTGACTTTAGTGAGGATGACGTGTTTGACTTATCCGTGGATGAACTGGGGTCGCCTGAGTTTCCTCTCGTATCAGGTAAGCTTAAAGTTCCAGTAATTTTTAATTTTTAGTCTTGGGTCCAATGCGGTATGCATGGCGGCAGGACCGTATCCAGGGGGGGGGGGTGTTAGGGGGTTGACCCCCCCCCCTCCCCCGAAATATACGAAAATAATAATTTTGTATCCGCTTTTCCCTCTGATCTATGTCTTTGTGTACTTTTTTGTCCGACCCGCAGGCACCCCCCCCCCCCCCGAAATAAATTCCTGGATACGGGCCTGCATGGCGGTAAGCCCCCCCCCCCACCTACCCCCCCCCCCCCGAAATATACAGAAGATAATAATTTGTATGGGCTTTAACCTCTCATCTATGTTCTATTTGCTGTTTACACAAATACATGCAAATATACATACAAAATACATACAGACATACAAATCTTGCGCAGACAGACCGGAATCAATGACCGGAAATCCTCTGATAATCGTCCCACTTTCATCACTTTCTTCATCGGATAACACTTGTTCTTGATAAAACGTAATATATTGAATGAGGATTATAGAAACGGAGCCATGACCAAAGAAAGCGGTCGATCGAGGCGGAGCGAAGTACAGATATACTTACCATTTTCATCCACAATTACTTTAACAAAAGTCAGTCAAAAGTAGCTAATTAATGGCTCTTGAGAAACCTGATTGCCGGTGTGGTCTTCATTTTACAATTTAGCCCAAAATTACGCTGTTTGAACTTAAGAAGCATTTTCTACTGTAGGTAGGCATGACAGGAATCGAACGTATTTGAATTGAGTACGCGTCGTATGTCAGATGAGGTAGGACCACCAGTCCTGAAAAACCCTTTCCCGTGTTTAGCAGTTCCTTCGTAGATATGCGCTGCTATTCCAAGCTATAATTATTCCACAGCTATAATTTACTTGTCCAGAGTTTTCTTGGTCCGAGGCGATTGAACAGTTTAAAGTTAGCATCCAAACATGCATTTCTTGATCCTGATCAAATTTCTATCTTTTGCTTCATAAAAACCCAGCCTCTGATGCAGTAGCCAAGGTGAGACAAGATTGCAGGCGTTAACTTTCATCAAGAAAGATAACAAAAACGAAAGAAGACATTATTTGCAGGTTGATGTTTGAAACTCATAAACACGCCATTACTAATTCACTGGTGATTCATTATGCTCGTGGAAGGAATATAAGAACCCGGGCGTCACGGAGCTCCAGATTAGAGAGGCACGTGACAAGTCTTTAATGCGTCAACAGTTACCTATTTACCTAAAAGGGGTGTCTAACAATTTGAAGTTTGTAAACAAAATTTACCGAACTTAACCCGGCGCCATTGACATCTTGAATACACTTTGGGTGGGATGGTAGCACAGATGGTAACAGTCCTCTTTTATTGACATCTAACGCAATTTCTCGCTGGTCCGACGGCTTGCTTGCTAATTGTCGCGTGGTGGGTGACACCTTTGACTGGACAGCATAAAAACTGCTTCGTCTTTGCCAAATTTTTCTGAGATAGCAACACCAGTCTGTGCGTAATGAGTCTGTGCGGAAGATAACAGTAGAAGCCACAAAACGCGATTTTGAATTAACGGCCACCACTTTCACCGTAGTGAAGAGTATTCCGAAAACAGCAGGAAAGCTGATGGTTGAACTACCGCTAACTACCGTACATATAGCGCGTGTTCCATCCTACTTACTACGCATGACGTCACAAACTCTGGCTTTCTGCCGTCAAGGCTAGAACGATTTTTCTATTTTCTAGCAGAATATCATGTCACGGGCGAGTCCGACCAATCACGTTGCAGAGATGCGTCGTTACTACGCTTACCACGCTCCCGAGCATGGTAAGCAAATAGTAACTATTAGTTACTATTTCGAGAAGGTTGGAACGGTCAGCGTAGTAACTTTTCGTGAGGATGGAACTCCTTTTAAAATTCAAATTCAGTTTAGTCATCCAAAAATTCTTCATTGCGAAAAATAGCATAGGAAATAAAAACTATGTATTCCAAACTATGGCTTTGTTAGCCCTTAGCTTTGACGAGAAACATGGAGCAAGTTGCGTAACCTGACCCTCTTACCAACGAGCTCCTCGGAAACAAAAGGTTGATTCCTGCGGTCCGCTTCAAAATGGACCGGACATGGTAGATGCAAAAAACCGTGTAGAGCCGTCAGGGCGGATAATAATGATAGGTACGCCAGGTCCTTCAAGTATATTTTAAAATTGAAAACGTGCAGATTATCCCATTCCCATAAAATCCATCCTGTTATCCCGTTCTGGAAAAACTAATCCGAATAATCCACCATATTTCTTGATTCTTTTTTGAACTTTTCCCTTAAACATCCAAACCCCTTGGATCTTTCCACTAGCATTCTTCAATTTAATTTCAATTTAATCACTAGCATTCAGGAGAACACTGTCCGATAAAGCTACGTCGGTTTACAGACCGCGAACATCACTTCGGAAAGCTGTGCAGCTTAGTTGCAAGTGGTGAACTAGTACAAAAAAAAGGCTCGTCCGGCGGGATTTGAACCCACGATCTTATGCTTGAAGTGTCGATGTTCTATCATTCAGCTACCGACTGGCTTATGAACATAGTTCGCAAACCAATAGAATCGCCAGGTAAAAGCGGGCTACAGAAAGAGTTCGCTCAAGTAGTTTAGTACCCCATTGGATAGTATATACAAAAAGATGGAATGTTATGCACGGCACTTCACCTATTAACACGATAAACTATTTACTTTCTTACAGTTTCTTTGTCACGGTAAAAGCCTCGTTCATAGCGTTCCGTAAACTGACCCTGGCTTTGCACTGAAGCTTGCGGAACCTTTCCTTTCCACTAAGCGCTCCGAATGCCATCTAATGACTGGACGGTTCAGTCTTTCCGCAAAGTTCTTTGAATACCATCTTACGGTTCATCACTCTAAAGTAAGTAAGTAAGTAATTTATTTATGACCTGCCATTTTGAAAAGGCGGAGTAAATTAAGAAAATAAACAAAACACATAAACACACAGAAAAAACACTTAATTTTCAACTTAATTTGAAAGCGATACATGACTAAGTCCAAAACAGGCCAGTCAACCTTGGGAAGAACGAGACAGTTCCCGCGGACGATGATTCAAATCGTATGTAAACCAATCAACACCGTTTGCTGAGGACAGCTGTGGTGACGTTTCTGGCTCTCTGCTAGGAACACGGCGATTCCTCATCGGCACGGGGAGTTAGTCCTAGTATTCACCTCGTTTATTTTCCAGATACCCCTAGTTCGTTTCCCGGCCTTTCTCCTGGACCGTCCAGCGCCTCTTCCTGCTCCAGCAGTAACTCAGGAGCCAGCAGAAAAGAGCGGACAGCCTTCACGAAATCTCAAATAAAGGCCTTGGAAGGCGAATTCACAAGATCAAATTATCTAACTCGTCTCAGACGATATGAAATCGCAGTATCCCTTGACCTCACTGAACGACAGGTAATATGACATCCAATTACTTGCGGTTCCAGGATAATGTCTTACAAGCAGGGGCGTCACGACTGGAGGGGGGGAGGCCCCCTCCCCCAAAGCTGTCGGCCAGTTGGTAAAAAATAACCGCGAAGCGCTGCGATTTTTCATGAAAACAGTCGATTTTTTTCATGAAAACAGTCGATTTTTCGTCAAAATAGTCGGCTTTTCTGAAAATCGGCAGATTTTTCTGAAAATAAGTCGATTTAAAAAAAAAAATGTAACTTTTGTTGTTGAAAACAGTCGTTTTTCTGAAGAAAAAGTCGGTAAAAATTACCAGCCAGTCGGTAAATGCCTCCCCCCCCCCCAAACATTTTGGCTAGTAACGCCTCTGCTTACAAGACATCATTATCTTCTCCCTGCAGAATCCCTCTCCGGAGAAACAATTGAGTCCAATTGTCCCCCAAGCAAATACACTTAGATCCTGCAATGGGTTGAACATGTTTGCTCTACGGACGGATAATTCCCCCACGAAAACATTGTAGAGTCTATGAACCCTTTGGTTGTTTTTTTGGCTGAGCCCTACCAGAGGCTGACGCTCCCAATTTGGATCTCGTGCACGGAGTTGCTGTTTTGCAATTTTTCCCAGGTCGGGTGCTAAGTGCTTATTGCTGTTAGTCGTTCTTTTTTTTTGAAATTTTATATGGTCCTTCTGGGTCGCTTATTAGTTGACACAAAATTAAATAAATTAAATAAATCCAGTTGTGAACCGCATTCCTTGCCATTTGAAAGGCTCATTGAAAAGTCTATACACATATGTGTATGTTTATTCGCCCATCGTAACACGAAAATAGTCAAAACAGCAAGCCACCGGTAATGCCTATAGGCCTGAAAGTTCGCAGCTTCAAAACTTAGGGCGTGCTCTAACGTATTATTTTCCTCTGTCCCTGTTGTTATTTTGCTCTGGTTTCAATTTGGGACAGCCAATGGCGGACTATAAAGGCTTGTTTGGGCAAAGCAAACAAAAAAAGTAAAAAAACAAACAAGGGGCCTCAACATTCCTCGGAATGAAACCAGAAAACAAAACTGAACCTTCAAGAGGTCTTGGACATTATTTTTTGCATATTTCATTAATAAATATTCCCTCAGCCCAAGCTGACTGCGAATCATATTTGATAGTGCAAACGGATACGTCACCTGAATTTTAAAAGAGTTATGTTTCGACCCTTCTTGGCAAGGGTCCTCTTCAGGCTCAAAGCAGCTCAAGTTGGAAAAACGAACTTGTGGTTTTTCCACAAGCACTATCAAATATTTCATGAACTTAGCCTAAATCCCAATCTTCTTTTTTAGGTAAAAGTATGGTTCCAGAATCGCCGAATGAAGTGGAAGAGAACTAAGCCAGGTGATTCTCACGACCTGCGCACTCAGACGAAAAAACCTAAGTGATCGATTTTCCGTTTTTTCATCTTTTTTTTTTACTCTCGTTACGTTTATAATAAATCCTCTAAGAATTTAATTTAATCACAAGTTTTTCAATCGGCAATGGTCTCACAAATATCATTATATCGGAGAGGTAAAATCTCTACAGTGAAAGAGCTGGGAGGTGGTGCTGAGCCCGTGAATATTGGTGAACACGGTCTTTGGAGGCCAACTGAAAACCGTTGGAGCGTTCTTGATGCCATTCTGACGCAGCTGGAGTGCTGAAAACTCCTTTAAAGCCGAATATCAAATACCCGCTTACTGGGTCAGTAACTGCTGTCAGACCTCTTTAACAGTCGGCTGATCATTCTTACATATGTAACCGCAGCCTACTGGTATTTCCACTTCAATAAAATCCACTTACGCGCAGCAAGGAATTGGCACGAAGCAGAGGTCTGAAGATAGTTCTCGGACAAGATATGGGTTTTAGTTAACAGCCAGTGAATAATACATTTCAATTAAGTCTTGTATTACCAAAGTCTAACAGCGATTCACAGCACAAACTCTACAAAAGTCACCATAGCAAGTCGACATCCTGGAACCCATCACCGTAAAAACTCAAATCTCAGCGACAGGAAATATTTTCTGCTTTTGCTTTGTCTAAGAGCTTGGTCACACGTGGCTCATTTGCTGGCTTTTTGGTTAGCAAAAGTAGAATAAAGAACAAGAAACAACTAATCCTGAATGCTGTCCTTTTAAATTCAGGAGATCAATTAGAGCAAAACAGCGTGTATTAAAGGAACCCTAATTGACCCTAATTGCAGTCTGCTCCTTACAAGCTGCCAGAAAGCCCGTCAAATCTCACGCCCCCTAGGGTTTTGCAGTTGTTTGTCGAATAGGCGGCTTTTTTAGCCCAGTGTGACCAAGGTCCAAACCCGCCTTTTGTTCAGGGTTTCTACGAAACTTATTGAACACTCGTACCTTCCATTACAAGTAAGGACATACATAGGAACGGGCGAGAACTGACCCTCCACAGGGATGACGAAGTCATACAGAAATTACGCAATCACTATTGATCCACTGGTGATTCATAACATTTGTGGAAGGGATTTCAGAATCCCAGAGTTATGCTTCATACTACATACTGAGTATAAGGAAAGGGGTTCGGATGCAGGGGTATCACGGAATAAAGATCGGTTTTGATGAGAAACAGAAAACTTTGGGTCCATCTTTCTCATTATTGTCGATAATGAAAGCGTAAAGTACACTGTCGGAAGTTTCATAAGAGATAGCGCAAAGTCGCGAGGTTTTGTTTTCAACGTTACGCATTAAAACGTTATGCATAACAAGATGAGCCAAAACACCGCCGAAAAACATCCGCTGTCATCACGGAATCGGAAAATTCGGCAGATGCTATTTCGGTTCCTCGTGGCGATGCATAACGACTTAATGTATAACGTTTGGAAAACATAAAAGCTAGCAAGTTTTATCTGCTGAAACCGCGCATGCTTGTATTACCCGTTACGAAACTTCTGACAGTGTATAATAGCTGTCGTCGCCACAGCGGGTTTGACAGGGCTACTATGCTAGCAATAATCGCAGAATCACCAGTCGCTGTTTAGCCTGTTTCCAGCCTGTTTCTATATCTGAAACCCGCACAATCTCGTACTGATATGTCCCATTAATGGCAAATTGCTACGCTTTTGTCACTACGCTTCGGTATCTATGCACAGAACGCTTATCGACAACACTTGGAGCACTCCGGCCAAGAGCGAAGACAACATCCTCCCAAAAAACTTAAACACGTAGAGAAAAGGTCTTCGAGAAAGAGGGAGCCTTTGAGCAGGATTTTGCTGACGTCCAATGAACAGCTAAGCTTAAAATTCACAGGGCATGTTCAAAGTCTCGCGAAACAGTTTCGAGGCGGAGCTACCATTGGTTGCGTTTTTGCAGATGCCATGGTATCTGATACCACGGTCTAAGGTCTTTTTTGCAGTTATCGGGGTATCTGATACCACGGTGAAAAGGCCTTTTTGCAGTTATCGTGGTACCTGGCCAGTTATCGTGGTATCTGATATTCAGATACCACGGTCCGACCGTGGTAACTGGTCGTGGTATCTGAAAAGTCATCTCACTTTCATCAAATTTTTTCAGATTGGTGAGAATGAAATTTGGCACTTAGAGATGTGACACCAGTTTTTCTTTTGGGGTAACTTCGAAAAGCGCAATTTCGGCAATTGTCGTTTTTGCAGAGCAACCGTATAGCAGATACCACGGTAACTGCAAAAACGACTAATTGCAGATCCAGTTACGGTGGTAACAGATACCATAGTATCTGCAGAAACACAACTATGGACAGTGTACTTTCTTTGCAAAGTGCGAATTTTAAATGGCCATCGAAACTTCTGACAGTGTGGAAACTGTATCAGCTGCGACTTGCGGTTTAAGGGCTTGAAAGAACATATGTGTATGAAGACAATCACTGGCGTCCATGAAAAAATTGCAACTCTATACTCTGCCAAGCTCTAAGTCTTCCTCTTTTTCTCACAGCTAGTATCTCCACGACAGAGATTTACTACTGGTTCACTCAGACTACATTTTCTGCGTTTAAACGCTCCGTTTTGCGCCAAAACGGTGCGTCATCAAGTTGTTTTTTTGCGTTAAAATATTTCAACTTTAGCATGTGCAGTAAAACGTAGCGCAATCTGTGTTCTACAATGGCTGGATCTTTCTAATCTATGAAACAATGCTTAATAACGAAAAACAACAGGTCAACAGCAAGATTCGTCCTATATATCTACCGTTAAATGAACTTAAATAATTGTTTTACACCATATATCGTCCTACTATGTACAACGAATGTGAAGCGGAGGTACCGCCGTACAAGCTTCCACAGCAACGTTCCAACAACATTTCAAAAGTCCTTCACAGGAATTTGAAATAAACTGCAAAATTAACCGCAGGATTTCAATAGGCGATACGACAGAGGTTTCATACCCACCAAATCTGGTTACGACGGAATGTGGTAAATAAACGATAATTAAAGGACGATTCACCGTTCTGCGCGAAAACGGTCCCAACCGTGAACAATTTCCGACCGGTCTTTTAAAAACCGGTTCCGAGAAACATCATCGACGAAGATATTCTGAGTCTCTCCATTGTCTTTGCTGTCTGTTTCAGTGTCTCCTGGCAGAAGAAGCTCAGGTTTCAACAAACAGACTAGTAATGAAGTGCTCTCGATTTTATCTGCAGACTCACTCTGAGAAGCTAGTAACTGATTATCTACTTGTCGACAAACAGAAATATCCTATGAAGAATTCAGATTTATTTTCTATTAGCGATATTCTTTTACTTCCATTAAAGTTCTTGTGCAGAAAGTTATGTGTAGTTTCCTTCATATGTGCTAGTTTTGGTAACTGTCGCAGTGATCTGCCGTAGCGTCCAATTCCTTAGTTCCCTCACTGCGTTTAAGTGGATCAGATATATGGAAAGGTTTCCCGCATAGCTTTCAACTGTTTTCATAAATATGCTACTTACGACAATGTAAACTGTTGTCGTTTGAGCGACGCTTGCACGGTCTAATTAAAAGACGTGGTTTTGGGCCTTTTTTTCGGGTGTCTATTCCAACATTAGGGTCGTTTTTCCGTTGGTTGAACCTCTAGTCTAAGCCGGTTATCTCTATAAAACTGTACCAGTTTTGCTAAGTATTCAAATTTCGTGAGTGCGCAAACGTGTAGCTTCTGTGCGAGACTCTGAGCAAGAAATTCCGCTCGGAACTTAGTTGGAATCGTCTCTGGCCGATCTGAGAGAAATCAAAGGAGGCAAAAATACAGGTATTTCCACTAAAAACGCAATGCTAAATGAGGATTTCCAGTTAGAACACCGGTAATAATGTTAATGGGCTTAGTTATTAATGTCTAGACATTATCTAGATTTTAATATTAGTATTGGGCGTAAGTTGTGTATGACTTAAGATTAATTTAAATTATTGACTATATCCATATATTTTATACTTTTTTTGTAATGAACAAAAAAACATTATCGGCTGCTTCCGGTTTCGGCTTTACAATTATTTACTAACTGATTGACTTTCCCATCCATTCAGACATCACATAACCATTGGTACGCAACAACAACAAAACATAATCGCCATTTACCCCAATATTACAGAGATCACATTTCATTTGGCTTTATCGTCACATCAGTATACTACAGGTAAATAATGCACTGGTTCTAACATGTAACCTACATTTATAAACCAGTGGACGCTTCTGCTCCGTGAATCCAGTCTTCCCTCGAACCGGATCAGAGCAAAATAACTCCAGAGAGTAATGCGAAGACCTATCCTTCCCATGCATCAAAAATGGGCCTCCGTCGCAGAGACGCCCAGCTCGCGTCGCGAGAGAAACTTCAGCAAACTGTTCGTGTGCGCAGTGGCGTACTAGAGTTATTTTGCTCTGGATCAGAGCCAGCGCTCGTTAACGACTGGTCGAGTTTCAGTGAATGTTCGTGTCCGCTAGCGGAGCTACTGTTGCTGCGATTTGACTGTGTCACTTTTTCAAAGTTCGCGCATTACTCTCTCGAGTTGTTTTGCTCTGAACCGGACCAGGTAAGGAGTATAAGCAGACCCAGAAATAATAATAAAAAAGTAAGCATATCCCGCAATGGGTACAGTTAAAAAACCAACAGCCGCATTAATACACTGGTTCTAACATGTAATCTACATCTACAAACCAGTGGGCTAAGCTTCTTCCAAGTGAATCCAGTCTTCTCTCGAACCGGACCGGGTAAAGACTATAAACAGACCCAGAAACAATAACGCTAAAGTAAACATATTCCACAATGGGGGTAATTAACATACTGACAGCCGCACTACTGCAAACCAGAGAAATAAACCTCTCCCTGTGCGCTACAGACACGGTCAACCGCGAAGCCATAGAGTTGTTATAGTCTCCTGACAAAGAGCAGCAAAAACTCTTCTATTGATCTGAATGTACACCGCAAAAAACGAGGGAGGCAGGACGCGTGGTCTAATTTTCTTCCCGTTCTTCCTTATTAGTTGAGAGACATAACCCTTGTTCTACTCAACAAATTCCACCGATTCTCAGTTGTATCATTGTATGGATGGCTCCGAGAATGGTAGTAGCGAAAATGGTATTTAGTTCATCTGGATTGAGTTATAAACAAAAGGAACTGATGACGGTCGATATGGCTTCAACACGAAATTGGAGAACTGGCATTTCAGAGTTCTGCCGAATCTAAGTTCCCTCACGCTCCTTTTTTCGTAATCTTGCTACAGACTTCAAATCACTTGCGTCCCAGGAGAAGAAGCCAAACGAATTATCAAATTTATCCTCGTGTGTGGGTCACCTTTACGCAAACGAAGATAAACCTTTTTCTAGGTTTAACGGCATCTGCCAAATCGAAATGGTATATACATCGCGGCACAAACACAGGGGAACCAACACTCCGTCCGAAGTTACATTTCCATTAACAGCATGTCGAAACTAGCACATTCAAATGGCACAACTTCATACAGAACGACGGTAGATGCCAACACATTTCATCACAAGCCAGATCCTCAGTCAAGACGCGGTCTGGCTATATCCGTACTTGCTAAGGTTCAACAATCGAGCCCGGCTAGCTCAGGACCCGGGGAAGGTCCAGCACTCGACTGCTTTCACTATAAAGTCTTCGTCATCCGAAAGAGGAGGGTTGCCAAATGTGGCACAACTCTGACTTCGGCCTTTGTAGAGGTCACCGTCCAACCAAATACCAAATCGGCCGCTAAAAGTAAAACAATAATTAATATTAATAAGATTGTACTGCACTTGTGTGTACCGAAGAGCAAAATTATGGAGTCTCACTCAGTTTGGAGAGACGTTTCTGGTATTCGCCAGGCCGCGATTTGCGACGCTCTTATTTGTCCAATTTAGGTTTTCTCTGGGAATGGATTATTGGGGAAATTTAAATCTTCCGTAGCATTCTTAGAGAAGTTAAATCGTACGTAACATTCTAAATTTGAAAAGAAAAAAATATCTACCAGAAAAAAATTTCGAGCTGGCGTTCGGCCCATCCGGAAGAGCCTGGAATTTTACGAATAAATCCGGTTATGAATGAATCGTCTGATATTCTTTCCGGTGAAAACTATTACCTAACGGACCTCGCTTAAGGATCTGTAAGGATCATATGCATGTTTGCAGATTCTGCTGAAGACAACATCTGTTGGACCCGATCTTCTGTACAAGAAAGTTCAACAAATACTGAAACCTTTGGAGAAAAGATGTGGATTCTTTCTGTTTTTATTCGGGTTATTGGTTTTATGTTATTCACACCGTTCCAATATCCCCTCCTTTGTTCTCAAGCTTTTGCTCCTCCTCTGTCCTTTTCCTCGCTGGTTTGTACCCGATTCTCAGGAAAAAAGACACCAGTCGAATGCGGTCATGTTTTTTAAATATCTCCGTTTTCTTCTGTACCTTCCTCGTCGCATGCGCAATCACCGCATCATGGAGAAGTTTTTGGGATCCCAAAACGTAAGTGGAGGGATACCTATGACATCGCAAAAGTTGTCCGTCTGTCCGTCCGTCCGTCTGTAGGCACGATAACTCTCGAAGGGAATGAGATATTTTGATGAAACTTGGTGTGAGGGTTCGTTGGGTCGTCGGACCAGTCAAGTTCATAGATGGGCTTTGTAGCTCTACATTTAGGGGTGGGGGAGGGGATTCAAATTAAGGGATAAACAAAATATTTTGAAACAGCTAATGTGATAGTCGATTATGGGGTAAGAAGACAGCCTGAACACGATGGTGAAAACCATTTTGTCATCGGACAATCCGGAATCCGGCCCGTCCGGTTTTGGAATCTGGCCAAAACCGGAAAGTTTGTTGAAAGTAAAAGTTTTATTTGAAGTTGATTAGATGTTCGATTTAGGGGTAGGAAGACATGCTGAAGACGATGGTGAAAATTATTTTCTCGACGGACAAGTATTTCGCCTGGAATCCGGCCCAAACCGGAAAGTTTGTTGAAAGTAAAAGTTTTATTTGAAGTTGATTAAATGTTCGATTTAGAGGTAGGAAGACATGCTGAAGACGATGGTGAAAACTATTTTCTCTACGGACAAGTATTTCGACCGGAATCCGGCCCAAACCGGAAAGTTTGTCAAAATTAAAAGTTTTATTTGGAGTTGATTAGATGTTCCATTTAGGGCAAGAAGACATGCTGAACACTTATGTGAAAACAAGTTTCTACCCGGACATGTAGTTCGTCCAGAATCCGGCCAAAACCGGAAAACTGTTGGAAGTCACAGTTTTATTTCTAGTTGATTAGATAAGCGATTTAGGGGTAAGAAGAGATGCTGAGTCCCTGTATGACAATCGTACTTTACCCGGACATATAGTTCGACCGGAATCCGGCTGAAATCGGAAAATTTGTTATAAGCTAAATTTCTATTTGAAGTTGATTAGATGTTCATTACTGGGGAAAGAAGATACCCTGATTTCGTCTTTGAGCTTTCTTTTTTCGCCGGACAAGTAGTTCTGGAGTTCGGCCGGAACCGGGAAATTGGCAGAAGTGGCAGGAAGTTTTGTCAAAACAGATATGACTTATAGGGGTAAGCACACATGCTGAATCCAAATCTGAACTTGGTTTTCTCAGGTGATTAGCTATTTGGCCTTAATCTGTTTCTGAATTTTAATTGTAAAAGTGTTCAAGGAGTCTGGCGAAGACTGGATCTGGCTAAGACAAGACCCAGTTGTCTGGATCAGATATTGAATTTTTGGGATCCCATCGAAACCTTTGGTCTTGTTTGTCTTGGACCCAACTGTCAAGCCCATTGCCGAATGCGCCTGCTAATGCAGTAAATTCATTGTTCTTTTCGTGTTTCGTTATGTGTTTCTTGTTTAGCGTTCGTTTATCTTTTGCTGTTGTTGTACTCTATGTATTTCTTGTCAAGCGCTCATTTACCTTTTTTTCTTATGTACTGTGCAAATGCCTTATTACAAGGCTGCATGTAAGAAATTCATTCATTCATTCATAGGTAGTGAAGATTTGGGTGGACCCACAACAACCGAGGATATTGCGTGCGGTAGGCTGTAGTTTTTTATAGACTACAGCCGTATTTTCTTTGTAAAAATAACTGTTTCCATAAAATAGATCTCAATTCCTCAAGAGCCAACGACCTTTGCAAATACAGAAAAAAATAGCACAAACAAAAATAAATAGAAATATTACCATCCACGGGCACCTATCCCTTTATAATTAGAACAGCCCCTTGATTGATTGATATATTATCCTTATTGTTTCCAGGTAGGAAATAAATATTTATGAACAAAAAAAAACTCAATCCTCCTCTAAGATTTAAACGACCACTTGAACAAGGAAATATTTGAATTCAAACTACCAATTAAATTACAGCTCGCACTATTTAGTGCTTTTTTCCGCCATTTTTTCGTAATAAGCTACCTCCCTAGCATAAAGTGTGGTGAAAATGTCGTTAGCAAGTGCTTGGGCGGGATGGAAATTGTCAGTGCATTCTTAACGTATTTCAATGTGGAGATTACTGCAGTGGCTATTCTCATCGCACTAACCGGTCAAAGGGTTATCAGACTTCCTGAGAGCTTATCTGGCGACAAAGGACTTTGAAACTTGGAAAAATGGCGAAGCACCAGCTCATCTCAACAGACCGCGACGGACATAGAGCTGCGAGAAGACGTGAGAGCGCTTTGTTAGGATCCCAAAACCTTATGACGTGATACCTACACTTAAAAAAAACAAAAAAACTTGCAGTGTTTGCTGTTGGGATTAATCTTGTCTCTAATGACATAAGATTATCTCTAATTCGGATCAATCTTATCATAGTGGAGATAAGATTAATCCCAGTAGCAAATACTGCAGTTAACTTTAATCCTTACCCAGATAAACTTTTCCGTCTTTTAGCCTAGCACGATAACTTTCGACGGGATTGAGGTATTATGTATAATTTTCTCTTAATGTCAGATAGCTTTGCTACCTCCAAATTGCTTCTCAATGTTTGCATACATTTAAAGAGGCCAACAGCTGTTCCGTCATTTTTTTAGCCTACCTAGATGAAAAAAGCAGCAGAGTACAAATAAAAACAAAATGAAATAAAAGTACTACAAACACTACAATTGACTTGCAAAATGGAACAAATCGTGATGTGCGGGAAAACGGAGACGGGATGTTGCGGATTTTTTTTGTATTTAAGGCCGAAAGTTGTAACGATATCCACAAGGACAATGGAAACATCTAAAGCGCGAAATCGGCCGTATGTTTGTGCACCCCCCCCCCTCGGGTAAAATTTAAAGGAATCTTACAAATGTCCGTGTAAAAAACAGCTGTGATACACGGACTCAGCCTCTCTTCTTACCCCTTAATCTGTAATCTAATCAAACTTCTGCTTTTAACAAATTTCCCGGTTTTGGCCAGATTCCGGGTGAACTAGTTGTTCGGCGAGAAAATGGTATTCACCGTCGTGTTCAGCATGTCCTTTTACCCCTCAATCGAACATTTAATCAACTTCAAATGAAGCTTTTACTTTTAACCAACTTTCCGGTTTTCGCCAGATTCCGGATGAACTGCTTGTTCGGCGACAAAAAGGTTTTAACTATGATGTTCAGAATATCTTCTTACCCCTAAACCGAACATTTAATCAACTTCAAATAAAACTTTTACTTTTAACCAACTTTCCGGTTTTTGCCGGATTCCGGACGAACTACTTGTCTGGCAAGAAAATGGTTTTCACTATCGTACTCAGAATGCCTCCTTGCTCCATAATCGACTATCACAGTTAGCTGTTTAAAACTATTTTGTTTGTCCTTTAATCTGAACCCCCTCCCCCACCCCTAAATGTAGGGCTACAGAGCCCATCTACGAAACTTGACCTTTCCCTTGACCCAATGAATCCTCACACCAAGTTTCAACAAAATATCTCATTCCCTTCGAGAGTTATCGTGCTTACAGACAGACGGACATTTTTGCGATGTCATAGGTATCCCTCCACTTACGTTTTGGGATCGCAAAAAGACATAACGACCGGTGAAACTACAGTAGAGTTCACTAAGGGCTTTCCTTCCATTTCCCGCGGTCAACAACCTTCAAATTTGAACTTAATTTTACACCTTCTCTATATACATTCAAATAATGTACACAACGGATACGTCAGCTACGATTCTTCATCAGCGATATTTCGGCCCTTCTTGGCAAGAGTCCTCGTCAGGCCTGACGTATCCGTTGTATACATTAGTTGAATACATGTTTCAAAGTCAGCTTGGGCTCAAGGAATATTTTTCTTCTCATATACCTTGGGCATATTTTTTAATTTTTTTTTTTTTTTTAAACTGTTATTCGAGAAAGCTAACTTGCTTTCGACATGGTCGAGTGACATAGTCAACATGGTAGAGGGAGAGACTTGAACTGTCCATACACGAACAGGTAACCCTATTCGACGATATGTATTGAGTAAACCCCACACAGCCCTCAATTCTGCAGTCATTAGCAAGTGGTCTTACTGAAATATATCACAACCATTAGTCGTGCAAATCGGTATATTACGATGATGATTGAAGAAAATAATGTTTGACAAGGCAACAAAACTTCCTTGAGCAATTAAGTCAACCAGAACTAATAATGGTCCGTCTCCAGAGAGTGGCTTACCTCATGGTCTTTTAGCTGCAACAATCACAGAAAACTTTGGAATTTGCGATGAATCTGTTATTTAGCCTACATATTATATTTCAAATTTTCTAAATCCTTTCTTGGGTTCCAGATTTCTTTATTTTTATAGTATGTATAGTGTCACTGAATGGATAAGTTGATTTACATATAATTTATTTTATATACTGGATTTTGTAATCCTCATTTTTGGGGGAAAAAATGAGTAAATAAATAGAATAATTCTGTGAGCTTGAGCTGCAACGTTTACCTGTCAAGAAAACAATGTTTTGGCATTTAGCGAACTTGCACTGGTTTCATAAATAAAGGAATTTAAATTTGCACATTTCAATGTTTTCGCAACATGTATACATGCTTGCGTACAACGTGTTCAAAGCTTGAAGGATTCGCTAATTTGGAAAGGAGAACGCAATCAAATGGTATGATATATCGGACCATGTGACAAATTGTGACAATAGATCGAGTCTGGCACATTCTTTCTACCTCAGGAGGTGTGTGGTATCCTCATCATCTTACACGGATGTTTATCCAGCGTTCCAGGGTATTAATACACGTCAATCGTAAATGTTGACAGGAACATTGTTTTTACTCTTTCCCTTTCGCCATAGACCTTATGGCTCCTCAAGGTCTAAGACGAGACGACTAACGTGGATATTATGGTAACTATACCAGCGAGTCAGTGCGTTTGAATTAAAGAAAATCTACTAATTTTTTGCTCCCCTTGTATACTAATCAAGGTCTGGTAGAATTCCTTAAGGTTTAAGATGGGACGATAAAAGTGGCTGTTATAGTAACTTCCAACGAGTAGCCTACGTACCTTTGAAATTTATAAGAGTACTTTCATTCTTTGCTCCCAAAGTATGCTCCCCAAAAGTATGCCAAGTTTTCGAGAAACTTATAGAAGCGAAAGCCTGTCCAGTGCCTTTATACGCTTTCGTACAATTCCATTAACACATCCATTACAATACAGGCAATACTTCCTTGGAACGATCCACTATTGCCAGCGCTGTGGCGATGTTCGGTTTCCGGTTTTCACCATATTTTGTGGAGCTCATAACTCGTGTGCAAGTATCAAGTTCAAACTTGGTATACTAGTGGGGATTGGGGTCTAGTTGTGCCTTTTGGGGTCCCACCCACCCGGTTCAGGGGCAAATGGGACCAGATTGCCCAGTGAATAATGTTCATAGCTTGACCAGAAATGGACATAGTACGATCAAATTCCTTGTACATGTAGATCCTAGGGCTGGGAAATTGCTTTGAAAGTTGCACCTCCCCACCCACCACGTTAATGGGCAACTGGGCCCAGATTGCCCAGGAGTAAAGTTCGTTAACCGTGACAGGAATCAACATGCATCAAGTTAAACTTGGTATACTAGTGGGTATTGGGGTCTCCACCCCCACCCCCCACCACAACCCGGCTCAGGGACAAACAGGCCCAGACTGCCCAGTGAATAAGGTTCATAACAAAGGGGGCGAGGACCAGAACTGGACGTAGGACCATGAAATTCCTTGTACATGTAGATCCTAGGGCTGGGATATTGCTTTGAAAGTTGCACCTCCCCCACCCACCATGTTATGGGCAACTGGGATTGCCCAGGAGTAAAGTTCGTTACCCGTGACAGGAATCAACAGGTATCAAGTTGAAACTTGGTAGGAGCTTGAGCATTGGGGTCTCTTTTTACTTTTTGCGGATCTCAATCCCCACCCCCACTTTCAGGGGTAATTGGGCCCAGATAGCCCATTTTTTAATGTTTTTAACTTGACAATAATTTTCAATAAATTTCCTTTGTGCTTTTGGATCATAGGAGTTGCGGAGAGTTGAACCACCCCCACCCTCCCCGTTTATGGGCAAGTGGGATCAAACTTAACCCGTGACTGGAATCAAACTCTAAGCTGGTATACTTGAGGAAAAAGAGGTGTAAATACGCATATGATGGGTCACGACCCCCCCCCCCCCCCCTCCACTCCCATTCATGGGCAGCTGGTCCTAGATTTCCCATGACTTAAGTTGTATATTTTGGGGAGAAATATCTATGGATGAGGATTTGGTGCAACAGCAACAAATAAGACGACGCGACGTACTTTAATCTTTAATGAACAGTTGGAAACTGGACTGTTTAGTCACATGATCGATGATATGCCGTTCTTAATGAATTATGACAAAGGGGGCATTATGCTGCTACGATTTTGTTTATTGCACTTGTTATTACCTTGCTAATGGAAAAAAGGTTCAAAGGGTGGGACTGACTGACAAACCATTCACTGTTCGAACGCAAGCTATTTCGTGCAAGATCTTCAACATTTCTATGGATTTATACTTGCGGTTTGTTTACTTTTAAAGCATTTAAAGTGGGATGATTACAAATTAGGTTATTTCAATACTCGTTTGGTTACTGGTGATGAGAAATGTCTTGGTTCTAAAGCTATTTGTATACAAAATGGGATACAAATTTTACTTTTACATTCCACGTCTGAGCGCTTGCGCACTCGTTGCTCTTTCCTTGGTCACCGACCACAATCATTGTAGCTCTCCTCAATTGCCATGAGCCTGGTCAGAATTTGTGATCAGATTCCTCAAATTCAGTCATCGTGTTTATCAGATTAATCAGATTTGAAAAACAGCGTAGATTTTTACAAGGATTTGACGTTGAAAACGATTCTAAATCTGCACTAGTTTGAGCAGTGTTGCCAGATCGTAGTAAAATAAGAGCTACGAGCTCATATGGCACTTGTACAAGTAGGCTGTACAAGAAAGTAGATAAGAACGTCACAAAATACACCCGCCATCCACAAATGCGGTTCGGAAATAGAAATAGGATAGGATATTTAGTTTCACTCATTTCTGAGCAGTTCCGGCATCGTCTCGGTTATCTGTGGCAAATGCACATGACTGTTCAAACTTTCATCCCAATAAATCTATTTGCTTGATAAATCTACGTGCTACACGATTTCCGGTACTTCCTCTATCTCCACCTACCGTGGCCGAATCTGGTTCGGAATAAAAAAAATCGACCACCTAAAGCATCTTCTTTTATACCATCTATCAAGTTTCACTCGAATCTGAGCATTTTTGGAAAGTTCCGGTACCCCCCCCCCCCCCCCTCCCACCAACGTTGTTGGATCCGGTTCGGGCCCAATCTCTTAATTCCCTGTTCCTGTCCATCAATTTTACTGAAATTGGAGCATAGCCTATCTGCAAGTTTCCAGTCCCCCCCCCCCCCCCCCCCTACCTTGGCCAAATCCGGTCCGGACGCCAAATAACAAATCTAGGCCGCATAACTCGGCACTGTCGAATTTGCATCTCATTCGGTCCATCCGTTTGGTTTTTGTGCATGTCAAAAGTCCCCCCCCCCCCCCCCAATTCCCCTAATCGTGGCCGCATATAGTTCGAACGCATGTTTTACATGTCGAGGCCATCGATCCGTATCACCCATGAAGTTTCACTCGAATCAGACCACTCGTTCGCAATTGATAGAAGTCAATTTCCATATTTCTCTTCTCTTGCTCCCCCAAAAATGCTCGGATCTAGGAACGGAAGTTTCCGGGGGTATGTTGTGTCAGGTTCTTAAGTCAAGATAATTCGGGTCGCTAATATGCCTACAAAGTTTCGTCTTCGTTTTACATCTGGAACTATTCTAACTCAAGACTACCGGAATTCCAGGAAACCCCCTCCAACTCCCCCCACAGAGCCCCGAAACCATCCGGCTCCGTCAATTTCATCTAGGCCTAATGCTTGTTCCATCCATTAAGTTCCGTCCCAATCCCTCTGCTTTTAGAGTTACTTGAGTCCCCCCCCATCCCCACAGGTATCGGACCCGACCCGGACGTGACACTGAACGTCCAAGGCGATAGCTCACCAGACAAGTTTCATTCAAATCCGATCACCCGTTCAAAAGTAATGCACGCCACTAGATTCCGGACTCCCCATCCACCCACTCCTCCCACGATGGTCGCGAGGGGGAAATGGCTGTTCTCAAGTCAATCTATTTGGCTCCCTGACATACCTGCCAAGTGTTATCGCCCGAGGACATCAGGAAGTATGCCGAACTCGCGGGATCGCTAGAAATCCGGACCCCCACCCCAACTCCCCCACAGTGCCCTGATCCGGTCCGGTTATGTCAATGACGTGTCTAGGACTTGTGCTTGTTTTTCCCACCAAGTTTCATCCCGATCCCTCTACTCTAAGCGTTTCTCAAAATGTCCGGTTCCCTCCTCCAACTCCCCCCAGTATCATCGGATCCAGCCCGGATTTAAAGTGAGATGTCTGAGAGACGAGGTCATCCTATATATCAACTTTCATCAAGATCCGATCACCCGTTCGCAAGCTAAAAATACCTCAAATTTTTGCTTCACCCTCCCTCCACTCACCCCACCCCCCCAGATGTTCGAATCGGGGAATTGACGATTTCCTATTTAATCTGGTCGGGTCCCTGACATGCCTGTCAATTTCCATCGTCCCAGCACATCAGGAAGCACCGAACTCGCGGGATCACTAGAAATTCGGACTTCTCCCCCCCCCCCAACTCCATCAAAGTGAGCGGATCCGTTCCGGTTATTTCAGTTATGTATCTAGGACTTTTGCTTGTACTTTCCACCAAGTTTCATCCGGATCCCTCCACTCTTAAGTGTTTTCCAAGATTTACGGTTTCCCCCTCCAACTCCCCCCAATGTCACCGGATCCGGTCTGGATTTGAAATGGAGGGTCTGAGATACGAGGTCCTTCCATATATCAAGTTTCATTAAGATCCGGGATTCCCCCTGCCTCCACTCCCTCCAGATGGTCGGATCGGGGAAGCGACCATTTCTAATTTAATCTGGTCCAGTTCCTGATATGCCTGCCAAGTTTCATCGTCCTAGCTTATCTGGAAGTGCCCGAACTAGCAAAACCGGGACCGACAGACCGACTGACGGACAGAAATTACAATCGCTATATGGCACTTGGCCGAAGGGCAAGGGCCATACAAAAAAATATGGTAGTACGCTTCTAGTAAAAAGAAAACACGCCAAACATCGCAAGAAATTATGTTGGACCCAAATCCCAAGAAACGCTTAAACCTCCCAAAAGTTGGAAGGACTATCAATAGAGCCCCGAATTTTTTCGGCCTTTTGTGTGCTATGCTTGCCCTGTTTTCATATTCTTTTTCAAAATTTTCGAAGTTCCGTACTTTTGTGAGCTTAGCCTAAAGAAGAAATAAGAGCTGTGATATGGCACAGGAGCCTAGTGTGACCCGGTTTCAAGAGCGAAGAGTGTAGCTGTTATTTCGAATTCTATGAATGTCAAACAGACTTGGTTCCCTCCGTATGCTAATCAGGGTCTGCATACATTTCTCGCAGAAAGTCTGAATTTCGGAGACATGTCTTGACGGCTCGGGGCAAACTTACATCGCGTATAACAAAATTAAATATCTAAGTCACATTAAAAGACAGATTGGCCTGTATTAATTTCTGCCTGATGTAGAATTAACACGCACAAAGCTTGGTGCCCGCATAACGCGGATTCGTCTAGGCGAATTCGCAGCGGAAAACGCTTCGCCAGACGAAAATTTCGAGCCGCGCCGTTTAAGCCCAAAGTCGACTTTTGTTTTAGAGTCGAGTCTCAATTCGCCTGTTGGAAATCAAAATGGCAAAAGTAGAAAAGGATATTATTGGTAGGGATATTATTTAGTGACATGTGTAGTCATAATTATTAACAGAGAGAGAGAGAAGCTTCGGCTTAACGTCTTTCTATTAATAAATAAATATTATTTGTATATAACTTTTCCCGAACAGGTATGTAACGCATATCTTCCTGTGATATGATATGACCCTTTTGAACCCCCCAAACATACAGCTATGGGGCCCATCTACAAATCTTACCTGTACTTTGACCCAAAGAATCCTCACACCAAGTTTGGACAAACTATCTCAATCCTTTCGACAGTTATCGTGCTAACGACAGACTGACGGACAACTTTAAAGGACCCCTCTTGTTTATTCTGCTTTTTATAACATACTTAGCTCCCGTATGGAATTGTAAGCTTCTAATATCCTCACATTTCTCCATTGTTTCGTTTCGTAACTACGGATTTTTAGCGCTTTTTCGGCCTTGTCGAGTTTTCCTGTCGCCCAACGAAAAGTTTGCTGGAATCTTCATTGTCCGCTGACAACTCTTTCACACATAATGATGTGATAATCTTCTGTTTATTACTTCTTTTATTTGCTTATTTTTCCAACTTTTTAACCAAGGCACGTTCAGTTTTCAAATCTTTTGCGCCCAGCCGCCGCGTCGAAGAGCAGGAAAGCTGGATATAATCGACAAGCGTTAACAAGAGAATCGATAGTTTCAGGTGGAAAGTAATGTTATTTTCGAAACCGTTTTCTCTGATCATTTTATAGGGAAAAGATCATTTCTAGTAAGAGTTGTGCTTTAAGAAGTAATAGGTCACTTACGTTTTGGGATACCAAAAAGTGAATGATAAAGTCTGTTTTTTTTTGTTTTTTTTTTTGTAAAAAGATGCTCCTAACTGTGACTAAAACTATCAAATCGTCACTGATTCGGAGGTAATACTACGATTTACGGCATGTAGTTATATTTGTTAGTCTGAAATATCTACTGGAAAGTTCTACCCTTTTTGGGATCCCAAAACGTAAGTGGAGGGATACCTATGACATCGCAAAAGTTGTCCGTCTGTCCGTCCGTCCGTCTGTAAGCACGATAACTCTCGAACGGAATGAGATATTTTGATGATACTTGGTGTGAGGGTTCGTTGGGTCATCGGACCAGTCAAGTTCGTAGATGGGCTTTGTAGCTCTACATTTAGGGGTGGGGGAGGGGATCCAAATTAAGGGACAAACAAAATATTTTGAAACAGCTAATGTGATAGTCGATTATGGGGTAAGAAGACATGCTGAACACGATGGTGAAAACCATTTTGTCATCGGACAAGTAGTTCGCCCGGAATCCGGCCAAAACCGGAAAGATTGTTGAAAGTAAGTTTTATTTGAAGTTGATTAGATGTTCAATATAGGGGGGGGGGGGGGGTAGGAAGACATGCTGAAGACGATGGTGAAAATTATTTTCTCGACGGACAAGTATTTCGCCCGGAATCCGGCCCAAACCGGAAAGTTTGTTGAAAGTAAAAGTTTTATTTGAAATTGATTAGATGTTCGATTTAGGGGTAGGAAGACATGCTGAAGACGATGGTGAAAACTATTTTCTCGATGGACAAGTATTTCGCCCGGAATCCGGCCCAAACCGGAAAGTTTGTTGAAAGTAAAAGTTTTATTTGAAGTTGATTAAATGTTCGATTTAGAGGTAGGGAGACATGCTGAAGACGATGGTGAAAACTATTTTCTCGACGGACAAGTATTTCGACCGGAATCCGGCCCAAACCGGAAAGTTTGTCAACATTAAAAGTTTTATTTGGAGTTGACTAGATGTTCCATTTAGGGCAAGAAGACATACTGAACACTTACGTGAAAACAAGTTTCTACCCGGACATGTAGTTCGTCCGGAATCCGGCCAAAACCGGAAAACTGTTGGAAGTCAAAGTTTTATTTCTAGTTGATTAGATAAGCGGTTTAGGGGTAAGAAGAGATGCTGAGTCCCTGTGTGACAATCGTATTTTACCCGGACATATAGTTCGACCGGAATCCGGCTGGAATCGGAAAATTTGTTATAAGCTAAATTTCTATTTGAAGTTGATTAGATGTTCATTACTGGGGAAAGAAGATACCCTGGTTTCGTCTTTGAGCTTTCTTTTTTTGCCGGACAAGTAGTTCTGGAGTTCGGCCGGAACCGGGAAATTGGCAGAAGTGGCAGGAAGTTTTCGTCAAAACAGATATGACTTATAGGGGTAAACACACATGCTGAATCCAAATCTGAAATTGGTTTTCTCAGGTGATTAGCTAATTGGCCTTAATCTGTTTCTGAATTTTAATTGTAAAAATGTTCAAGGAGTCTGGCGAAGACTGGATCTGGCTAAGACAAGACCCAGTTGTCTGGATCAGATATTGAA
The DNA here is from genome assembly GCA_023053575.1 of Branchinecta lynchi. Lineage (NCBI taxonomy): Eukaryota > Metazoa > Arthropoda > Branchiopoda > Anostraca > Branchinectidae > Branchinecta > Branchinecta lynchi. The sequence goes on along the minus strand of JAKZAP010000013.1, from coordinate 9,251,912 downwards.
TTTTTGGGATCCCATCGAAACCTTTGGTCTTGTTTATTTGTAAAAGTGAATTTTAGAAATGCACAAAAACGCAAGGTCTAAGTGAATGTGGTGTAAAACAAGAAGTTGGTCGCCTAGGACTTCGGCGGCCTTTCAAAGCTGTAAGCAAGAAACTGAGTGACTGAAGTTGATTGAAGCCTAATGTGCGGATCAGACTGTCATAATGTCACATACCCCTAAAATACAACGTAACATTAGAAATCGTCCAATTCGTAACTTATTTATTTTCGCTATCATTGTTATTGGTAAACATAACTAGTGCCCACTTTACTTTAACCGTACACTCTTTTAATGCTCAGAATCCGCAGAACAGCTACCCCTCTTAACCGATGTCGACTATCTCTTCGGCGTGAGATTGGGAAAGTTTCCGAGGAGAGATCACAATTTCCCATATCGTGAGAGAGAGGAAACTTGTTAATTTTCTTCCTTGTCGCCTCTTTCCTTGTCTTATATAATGTTGGCAAATGAACCCGAACATGACTTTTTTAAGACAGTCTGACGTTCCCACAGGGATCGATGCACCAAAGAAGACAACCCTGGTTAGGGAAAAGCATCGCTCACGTGGAAACATCGCACTTTAGTGAGCTACTTCGTAAACAAAAGTGGACCTTTCGACTTGAGTCCGTTACACAGGACCTCAAAACGTTTCAGGATGTCCTCAGGCAAAGAGCCCCGCCAAACAAAATGAAACTTTTGAAGTCGCTATTCTAAACCCGCGAAGAGTCATGCTTATACTATCGCCTAAAGGATTCAGCCATCCTGCTCAACAGAACACTTGTTCGAGCGAATAGATGTTTTGAAAAAGCTAGTTATTCAGCATTGATCACTGTCTTTGATCCAGAATTTTTCTGGTTTTCTCAAGAGCTAGCACGTAGTTTTAAGTAGGTTATTTTAGTAGGTCTATAGTAGGCTTTCACGACCGCTACATGACATCTAAATCGCCAAAAAAGTAAAGGACTGTATTGGTAGAAACTGAAGTGCTTGGGTAAATTAATTACCTAAATTAATTATACCTAGCTTATGCTGACGACATAATTCTACTGAGTAAATCCAAAGCTGCGTTGGTTGAGAATTTTAACCGTCTTGCCGTTTCTTTGTCAGCAAAGGGCCTTTCCGTTAGTGCTGATAAATGCCAGTTTTTTGTTGTTAATAGTACCGTAGATGGAAGTGATTGTCTTGATTGTGGTAATGGGATTAGGTTCTCAGCATGTGATATAGTGACATATTTAGGGATCCCATATGCATCGTCTGCCAAGGTTTCTCAAACTATAATTGTTAATCATATCCAAGACAGAATTCGTAAGGCATTTGGCCTCCTAATTCGTTTTCGTGGGCGATACAGAAAGGATATTCTTGGGTCCTTATTTACTGCCGTGGCTTTACCTCACGTACTTTTTGCTGCAACAATTACAGAAAATTTTCGAATTAGCGACATTTCTGCGATAAAATATCATATTTTAAATTTTGTAAATTTCTACTTGGGTTCCCAATTTCTTTTAGTAATTCGCAGTTAGTTTCAGATTTTAAAATAAAGGACCCGGTTTTAATCTTGAAGAAAAAGATGACAAATTTTTACAAAAAAGCAGCGGAAGCCCTCCTAACCCACAACCTGTACCCATTTTTTAAGAAGTGATTAGTGCGATACGTAAGTAATTATAAATTAGTTGTTGAAGTGTATTTTGTATATTATTTCACAGTATTTTATTGAAAGGAGTTTAGTTGATTTAGGAATGATTTTGTTTTACAATTTATAAGTTGTACTCCTCAATATTGAGGGAAATAAATGAATAAATAAATAAATAAATAAATAAATAAATAAAATACACATGGTGAATCCACATCTGAACTTGGTTTTCTCAGATGATTAGCCATTGACCTTCTTCTGTTTCTAAATCTTAATACTGAAAATGTTCCAAGGGGTCTGGCGAAGACCGGGTATCTACAAGACCAAATTGTCAGGATCACACATTAAATTTTTGGGATCCCATTGAAAACCTTGGTCTTGTCACTTTTACCATACCACAAAAAAAAAACACAAATATACACTAAAGCAGACATCAAACAAAAATATGAAAGAAATCTAACACATGCAAAATATATCCAGGAGGATACCCTTCCATACGGGTAGAGCATCGAAAACGGCTACAGCAGCAAAAGCTACAAAAAAGTACCAAATCATTATCACAATCCCCTTCAGGGTAGCAACTCTTTTTTCAACAATTGCACCACTGACACTGCATCGCTCAGCCAGCCGGAAAAATTTTGAAAAAAACAAGAGCTACGAGCTCATATGGCACTTGTACGAGTAGGCTGTACAAGAAAGTAGATGAGAACGTCACAAAATACACCCGCCATCCAAAAAGGCGGTTCGGAAATAGAAATAGGATATTTAGTTTCACTCATTTCTGAGCAGTTCCGGCATCGTCTCGATTGTCTGTAGCAAATGCACATGACAGTTCAAACTTTCATCCCAATAAATCCATTTGTTTGATCCCTAGACTTGCTACACGATTTCCGGTACTCACTCTATTTCCACCTACCGTGGCCGAATCTGGTTCGGAATAAAAAAAAAATCGACCACCTAAAGCATCTTCGTTTATACCATCTACCAAGTTTCACTCGAATCTGAGCATTTTTGGAAAGTTCCGGTACCCATCCCCCCTTCCCACCAACCTTGTCGGAGCCAGTTCGGGCCCAATCTCTTAATTCCCTCATCAAGTTTGACTGAAATTGGAGCATAGCCTATCTGCAAGTTTCCAGTACCCCCCCCCCCCTACCTTGGCCGAATCTGGCCCGGACGCCAAATAACAAATCTAGGCCGCATAACTTGGCACTGTCGAATTGCATCTCATTCGGTCCATCCGTTTGGTTTTTGTGCATGTCAAAAGTCCCCCCACCCCCAATTCCCCTAATCGTGGTCGCATATGGTTCGAACGCATGTTTTACATGTCGAGGCCATCGATTCGTATCACCCATGAAGTTTCACTCGAATCAGACCACTCGTTCGCAATTTATAGAAGTCAATTTCCATATTTTTCTTCTCTTGCTCCCCCAAAAATGCTCGGATCTAGGAACGGAAGTTTCCGGGGGTATGTTGTGTCAGGTTTTTAAGTCAAGATAATTCGGGTCGCTAATATGCCTGCAAAGTTTCGTTGTCGTTTTACATCTTGAACTATTCTAACTCACGACTACCGGAATTCCAGGAAACCCTCTCCAACTCCCCCCACAGAGCCCCGAAACCATCTGGCTCCGTCAATTTCATCTAGGCCTAATGCTTGTTCCATCCATTAAGTTTCGTCCCAATTCCTCTGCTTTTAGAGTGTTACGGTGATGCCATCTGCATTCCGTACGTTTTCCTTATGCCGCCGCTAGGCAGCGTTACTCCCTTCCATTGCCTGTGTCTTTTATCTTTTATACCGTCGCGGCCACTCTTTCGTATTACTTATTAACTCTCTGGCCACGCCGGGTGTGAGTCACCTTCTTCTAAGGACTTCTTTCCCGGTTCCCGGCCGGGTAACAACTCTTTTCACTTAGAGCGTGTCCGAATCCAGTCGCCCAGGAAAATTTCGCATAAAATTCTGCAATTAATGTCGCGAAAGTGTCCGAATTAGATAGTTTCATTTCTTCTGTAAAATGTGGCGACTTTGCGTTTCAGCAGAAGATAACAAAAACTTTTCAGCAATACGGTAGTGAAAATCGGCCGATGTTCCGCATAATTAGCGGTTGAAAATCGGCGCGTACTTTCATCGCGACCACCGATGGGGCTTTATAAATCCTTTGGAATGTGATTTTTGATGACTCTTGGGACAGTAAGCAGTCTGCTATTGGGAATTAGGTCAAACTTGATGAGTTTCAGTTCAAACTCTTTCAGACAAGAGTGAACACAGTGTTGTTTTTACATTAAGCTTTCTGGGATTGTGAGAAAAGGTAGAACCATTCTAATTTATACTTCTGATCTATTTTTGCCTTTTTTTTTTTTTCGTTTGAAAAGGAATAATTTAAGTACATTTTCCTGTCATCGCACAGTGAAAAAAGTACCGTATTAGTTTTATTGATATTAATTCAAATGAATTTAATCTGTTTTTTTTTAACTTCAAACAACCATCTGTAACTATTTGTGTTAGTGTTTTCAGGCCATTTTGCCCTACAAAACTCCTACTATCCATTATTACATATCGTCACTTCAGCGCGCCTTCCGCTTCTTCCTGAAAATTTCGCATAAAATGCTGCATCGTCGCAGCATTTCTCGTGATATTTTTTGTGGTATTAATTGCGCGTAAAATTTCACGAAAATTCTAGTCCGAAACCAAAACGTTACAAAAATTGCAGAGTTAATGTAGCATTTTCTGTTCAAAAGTTGAATTCGGACACGCTCTTAAAGATTGTTCTTTTGTAAGTACATCTATTAATAAAACCTTTTGTTTACTTACGGACCATAGGTCACTTCTATGAGTCTTTGTTAAGCTCCTTAGAGTGGGCTGGCCTGTAAGGCCTAGTGTATGATGGGTGGTTGATAACCTGTTTTGTGTTCGGTATGCAAACCATAGTGTGAATCGACCAGGGGAATCCATAATGAACCCGTGAAGTTCTGCACGTGTAGTAGGCCACCAACGCCCTAGGCCATCCTGACTCCGATGATTGTTTACCTGGACATTTACCATCTTATGTCCGGCTTACTACACCCCTCGCCATAACATCAGGTTTGAGAGTGCAAACTCCATATACAAATACAGTCATCGTAACAATGGTTTCAGAAGTGGGATTTGGATTTTTTTTCCCCGCACCATTGTCGTATCAATGATATAAGAAGTGGATTTTGGATTTTTTTTTTCCCCCACACCATTGTCGTAACTATGGTACATGAAGTGGGTTTTTGGATTTTTTTCCCCATTGCTTTATTATAATAATAGGTTAAAAGTAAATTTGCAATTTTTTTTGTCGAAGAATGTAAAGTAAAATTTTCTGATTTTTTTTTTCTTCGAAGAACGTAAAGTAAAAACTTTGGATTTTTTTTTCTTCGAAGAACGTAAACTAAAATTTTTGGGAATTTGTTTATTGTTTGGAATAAATTATAGGTTTAATAGCAAGAATGGGGAATTATTATAAGATTTAAGGGGGAAAATAACTTAAAAATTAAATTTTGGTCGATTTACGCTTTGGTTTGTAGTACTGGACTTTTTTATCGTTTAGTTTAAAGTAAGCGTTACCTTATGACAACTTAGGCCTAATATCCCCATTTTTCTTGAGGTATGCCCCAGATAAGTGAGGCAAGTCCTCTATTTATGAGTAAAAATATGGGTAATAATATTTTTATTTTGGGTAATTAAGGATATTTATTAGGTGAGGTTCCACTAATAGCATGATTGATGGGTCCATTAAGATTGCATTTGCCAGAAGTTTTGTAACTTCTTGGGCTGGTTAATAGTTAGTATGACTGTTACATATTATTTTTTGATGAATATTTATGATATATTATTCCCTGATCAGGAATTTATCTTTCATGAATTATGTGGAGCATTTTCATAGGTATTTTTCACCAGTGGTTTTGTTGTCATCGTTGTTTGTGTTAGTCAGGAATCGCGACCTGAGCTAACAAATAGCCTCACAGATTAGAATTTTGTATGGAAATGGATGTTACGTCCATATTTTCCTGTTATGACAGGAATTATGACCTGTTCTGACATTACAGATGATGTTTATGAATGTGAATATAGTTTAGTGGTACGATTGTGTCCCCTATTTTTTTTTTAGTCATCCTTCTTTGCTGCCAGTTTATCCGTTATGTTTACTTTATAACTGGGTTGGTTAGCTAAGTTGGAGACCCTCCCCCCCTTGTATGCTTGTTGATATGGTATCAGTAGGCCTCACTTTTTTTTTAGTCAACCTACTTTCCTGGCAATGTATCCCTTATGTTTCCTTAATAAGTGGGTCGTTAGGTTAAGTTGGGAGACCCTTCCCCCCCTATAGGCATATTTATTGAGATGAATTGTGGTGCTATTAGTCCCTGTGTTATTATGTTCCCCTCTCCCTGAGATATAGCACCACTGTTCTAAGACCTTTGTCAGAAGGCAAGAAGGTATTAGCCTTTATTATAAGGCTTTATTGAGAGATGATGAGTCACATTGTGACCATGCCCCTTCACGTAGTTTTATTATTCCCCCCTCCCCCTTACCTGATGGGCTATTCTCTTAATGATAGAGATTTGTATATGACATTGAAGTCATAGTGAGTGAACTAAAAAGTAATGTCATAGGTTAAGGACCATGTATCTTTCTATGAGGCTGTATGTTAAACAAACAATGAATAACCCATTTGTGTGAGATGTTTTTTTTATATGATATGTAATATTCCAGTCATATTTCTTAGTTTTTTGACAAAAATATTCTTCAAGAATTAAAAATACCTCATAAAATGAGAGATTTATGTGGTAATAATTCACATTTGGTATTTAGGTTAGAAGAGTTGGAACCTCACATATTTTTTTTTACAAGTTGTCATATGGTAGTGTTTACTTTATTGGTTGTTGCCCCCATTGTATATTGGTCCCTGGTCAGTCTTCTCTTTTCTCTCATATTTTTTTTTGAATCTCATTTGGGAGATTTCTCTTTGATATTTTTGTTTATTACATTGAATTAAATATAACAAGAGCTACGAGCTCATATGGCACTTGTTACGAGTAGGCACGGCTCGGTTATGTCAATGATATATCTAGTGTTTGCTAGGTGTTTTCCCACCAAGTTTCATCTCGATCCCTCCACTCATAGCGTTTTCCAATATTTCCGGTTCTCCCCTCCAGCTCCCCCCAAAAGTCCCCGGATCCGGTCCGGATTTTAAGTGGATCGTCTGAGGCATGAGGTCTTTCCAAATATCAAGTTTCATCGAGATCCGGTCCCCCGTTCAAAAGTTATAAATACCTAAAGATTCCGGATTCCCCCTCCCTCCACTCCCCCGACAGTGCCCGAATCGGCTCGGTCACGTCAATGATGTATCTAGTGTTTGCTAGGTGTCTTCCCACCAAGTTTCATCTCGATCCCTCCACTCATAGCGTTTCCCAAGATTTCCGGTTGCCCCATCCAGCTCCCCCAAAAGTCACCGGATCCGGTCCAGATTTTAAGTGGGTCGTCTGAGGTGTGAGGCCTTGCCAAATATCAAGTTCCATCGAGATCCGATCACCCGTTCAAAAGTTATAAATACCTCAAGATTCCGGATTCCCCCCTCCCTCCACTCCCCCGACAGTGCCCGACTCGGCTCGGTCATGTCAATGATGTATCTAGTGTTTGCTAGGTGTCTTCCCACCAAGTTTCATCTCGATCCCTCCACTCATAGCGTTTCCCAAGATTTCCGGTTGCCCCATCCAGCTCCCCCAAAAGTCACCGGATCCGGTCCAGATTTTAAGTGGGTCGTCTGAGGTGTGAGGCCTTTCCAAATATCAAGTTCCATCGAGATCCGATCACCCGTTCAAAAGTTATAAATACCTCAAGATTCCGGATTTCCCCTCCCTCCACTCCCCCCACAGTGCCCGAATTGGCTCGGTTATGTCAATGATGTATCTAGTGTTTGCTAGGTGTCTTCCCACCAAGTTTCATCTCGATCCCTCCACTCATAGCGTTTCCCAAGATTTCCGGTTGCCCCCTCCAGCTCCCCCCAAAAGTCACCGGATCCGGTCCGGATTTTAAGTAGGTCGTCTGAGGCATGAGGTCTTTCCAAATATCAAGTTCCATCGAGATCCGATCACCCGTTCAAAAGTTATAAATACCTCAAGATTCCGGATTCCCCCTCCCTCCATTCCCCCCCACAGTGCCCGAATCGGCTCGGTTATATCAATGATCTATCTAGTGTTTGCTAGGTGTCTTCCCACCAAGTTTCATCTCGATCCCTCCACTCATAGCGTTTCCCAAGATTTCCGGTTGCCGCCTCCAGCTCCCCCCAAAAGTCACCGGATCCGGTCCGGATTTTAAGTGGGTCGTCTGAGGCATGAGGCCGTTCCAAATATCAAGTTTCATCGAGATCCGATCACCCGTTCAATAGTTAAAAATACCTCAAGATTCCGGATTCCCCCTCCCTCCACTCCCCCCACGGTGCTCGAATCGGGGAAGTGACTATTTCCAACTTAATCATTTGGGGTCCCTGATATGCCTGCCAAGTTTTATCGTCCTAGCTTATCTGGAAGTGCCCGAACTAGCAAAACCTGGACAGACCGACAGACCGACAGACCGACAGACCGACAGACCGACGGACGGACAGAAATTGCGATCGCTATATGGCACTTGGCCGAAGGGCAAGTGCCATAAAAAGTAAGAAGTATTCTGATTATATTGAATAAGTTAAAGATATAAAGATAGTATCTAGCTTATTCATGATTCCAAACCGTGTTACCGGTCGGGGCCCTTTTGACTCCCCCCCGATCACCCCAAATATCATGGCGACTGAGGATCCACCCCCACCCTACTCGACCTTTCATTCTGAAGCACCTTCTTTGGCCCCATTAAACTCCTTCCAGCCCATTAATCCTCCAGCAAGAACTTCTGAGCCTTCTGCTCATTATTCCCAGTTTTCTGGCGTTTTTGCTCAGCCTTCAGCTGTCCTTTCACAGCCGCTTGTGACTAGCTCTCAGCTGCCAACGGTTTCGTCACAGCACTTAGCTGTCCCCACACACTCTTTGCCCAACCAAACAGTGCCAGCTGTTTCGCAGCCTGCTCTGTCGCAGCCTGACCTGTTGGAATTGATGAGTAATGTTACTTCTTTACTTCAAAGATTTCAACTCTCTTCCCAAGGCCAAATTGATCCGAACCCAGCCACTTCGGCGTTTGATCCTTACCCCCAAAATCAATCCCAGCCGAATATTCATCCTCACAACTGGCATCATTACCCGTCCAATCCAGCGCCTTCACAGCCCATTCAGCCTGTTGGAACCCCTTTGGCCCCCCATCATTTTTACCCCCAACCCTCCCAGTCCCACGACCCACGACCATCTAACTTCTTGGAAAGGCACCATCAGCAAATGCCAACATACCACTCAGTAGCAGATGTATCTTTGGCCCAAGTTCGACTTCGCTTGGAAATAGCCAAAGATATCCCTCAGTTTGATGGAGAGTCCGATCCAGTGGTTTGGCTCAAGACAGCCAAATCTAAGATGCGATTTGTGGAGGTTAATGAGTGGGAAAGCCAGCTCATGATTTTGGAAAGCAGACTTTTACCACCTCTGTCTGCTTGGTCTGAAAATTTGAGTGTTTTTTCCAAGGTTTCGTGGGAAACGTTTGAGGCTGCCCTTTTGACGCGTTGTTCAGGCCGGGTTTCAGATCTGAAACTCGCGGAGGAAAGGGTAATATACAACCCCGAGTTTATGTCGCCAGATCTTTACGGTGAACTTATTTTGAAATCGGTCAGCCTCCGATATGGGTACTCTGCTTTAGAGGCTTCAAGGCCAGAAGCACTCAAGGTCTATATAGCTGAGTTTGTAAGGGGCCTACCAACCATTTATTTCGACGAGATCCGTAAAAGGCCCATCCGTTCCATCTCTGAGGGTATCGAAGTTTTGCGGAAGGTGAGCTTTGAGCGAACACAAAGACAATTGCATGAGCAGTCTTTGTCTCAAGCTAAGGTCGTAAATGCTCTAACGACCCAACCCACTAATCCTAACCCGTTCATTCCCAAACCCCAATCACAGGATCACAGGTACTCCCCTCATGACAACCATCCTAGGGAAGGCAGCCATAATTATGTGCCACAACCTCAGAGCTTCGGTCAAGGCCAGTCTGAGTACAGGTCAAGGGCACAGAATTATGGCCAAGATCGCCAAAATAATCGACCGCGGTATAACAACTACACGCCTAGAGGTCCACAGCAGAACAACTTTAGGCCTAGACAATATCAGGGCTACGGATATCAGAGGAGCCAGGGTCCGCATCAAGGGTACAATAACTATCGCTCGACTCCCGCACCCATTCGCCAAGAACTGATGATGAATGGTGAACCAGTTTGCACCTTTTGTCTAAGGGTTGGTCACAGGGTTCAGTGGTGCCCTGACAAGAGTATGGGTCGAAGTCAGGCTCCTTTAAATGTGAACGGGCGCAATCCAAGTGGGGTGGAGAATGTGCCCCAGATACCGATCACCAGCCAACCTCACCAATCCCAGAACTAATTCCCGGTTTACCGTCCCCCTCGTTGTCGTCCCTCCCTGCTTTAACCCCTTGTCTTGTATGTAGCCTTCGTCATACTTCCTGCCTCTCGTTCGTAGATTTGCATTTAGGTTCCCAGGTTGTCTCAACACTCTATGACACTGGAGCCGAATGCAACCTTATCAGTGAGAGCACAATGGAGGAGCTACCTCCAAGCTCAGTAGTCAAGCGACGGCCTGTATCTTCAGCTGGAGCTACAACCCTTGCTGGACCACTACACATACTGGGTGAAGTACTGCTAACCTTTTCAATCCTTGGTAGAAACTGTTCTGATTGGTTCTTGATTGTCCCCAAGTTATGTTACCCTGCTTTGATTGGTCGCCCGTTTATCAGGTCGGTCGGTCTCATGTTTGACCCCGTCACAGATGACTTATGGTTTCGTGATACTAAGGTTTTGGTTTCTGCACTGTCAGTGACTCCCTCGACTGCAACTGACTTGCTACTAACCCCCGGACTTGACAAGACTATACTGACAGAGGGATGCCCGCTCTCCTTTGCCAGCCCTGACATTTCTGGTCCTCCTGTCGAGGAACCAGAACCTGAAGCGCCTCCTCGCATAATGATCAATCCGGTTTTCAGAACCCGGGTGAACCCCAAATCCTTTCGGCTAACTTCATGTCTTGTTAAAAATTTACCAGAAGGCCAGGAAACGTTTATTGTAGAATCTGGAACCCAACGGCCATGGTATGTTCCCTCACCTTCCTCCGGCACTCTGCCAACTAACTTGTCTTGCAGCGGTTATACGATCCCTGAGGCCAGGTTGCCAGACCCATTGCCTCAACTACGACGATCACAGCGATTAGCCTCGCAGGGTCTCGGGTTCGCGATACCTAGAACCTCAACCATACCCTGCTCTGCAGACGGCAGTTCTCTTTTGGACTCGGGAAATGGGTGTTTTGCGCCTGCTCTTCAACCGCTTTCGAACCAGCCGCCCTTAGTCGATGTTGGAGACTTTTACCAGACGCCTGTGTTACGGCCTCACTCTTCGAATCAACTATCTCGTCACGTGCGTTTTGAAGATGAAATACCAGTCCTCCCTGCGCCCGTATTGACCCCGGTTTTGACTGGTTATTTTCCGGCCTCTAGCAACACAACCGTAGATTCTTCAACCGGCCCACCCGAGACTCTGCAAGCAGCATCCTATATCCACGCCCTGAGACGAGTTTCTCCTCCGTTGGTACGCGTATCTCCACCGCCCCCCCAAATTCCCTCCTCGCGATCTGACTCACCACCTTCTAGGCCTCTGTCGCCTGCGGACAATCGTAGTTCGCCGCATGTGCCCAATGACCCGCCGGCAGCTGAACTACGACTGTCTAATGATGGCGTCACGCCAGATAGTAGAAACGTTTTAGGGGGTGAAGCCCCAGACTCGTTCATTTTACAGGTGAGCCCATCTAACGGCTCCTGCGAACTGGTGTTCTCGCCTATTCTCGGCTCTACTCGAGGATCCATGGACAGTAGCCACAGCCGGCCATCATCTTTTTCGAGGTTAAATTCAGACCTAGATGCGCACTCTGCACATTCTATTGGGCCTAGTGATAATGATTCAGACGGTCCTGTAACTAACTCTCGTAGAATCTCAACCCCAAATACACAGTACAGGACTCCATTTCGACCAAATGACCCTACTCCGAATACCCCGGTTATCACAGCCAGCCGTTTTCGAGGCGCTCTTCGCTTAGAAGGGAACGATAGCCGTCTTTTCTACCAATTAGCATTTGATTCAGATTCAGGAGATAGTATTCAGTCAAATCAATCATCCCAGGCTTTAGCCCAGCCTTTAACTTCAACAACTTCTAATAATTCGGAATCTAACCTTAATGAATCCCCAATAAATCCGCCGGCTGCTTCTGTCCAACGCGACGAGTTCGAGCCGACGCCTACTTCGTCTTGGTATGGGACTCCCTTACCGTCCCCGACGCTGCACGACCGACCCATCTTCATCCCTTCCCCATCCCCCCCTGAAGTCTTCAACGCTCCAGTCCTGCCTATCCCGACTACGGCAGCGTCTTTCGTCGACCCACCAACTTCTCCCATTCCGTCGACCTCCACCCAGCCCATTCCGGAGCTGCGACGTTCGGTCAGGCACCGCAACCCACCTGAGCGGTATGCCTCTCACGACCACAGACATTAGACCTGTCCCCCAGACACGGCGACATCTCCAACCCTGACGTGACATTTATACATTTCTGCGCCAATGCGCCATTTACTCCGCCAGCGGCATATATGCCTTTGCAGCCTGGCCGTTTTCAAACCCTCTACCCTGATGTGACACTGACATCTGATGTAAATAGTTTACCGTGATAGTTTCGCGTACCTGCGGCCACAATTCATAAGGCCCATCATGGCAGATTGCCTACTATTTTGTGTGTTTAGCATATTCGGCCAAGTTCGGCTCGGCTCTGTCCATACTCGCTTGTGTGTTTGACAAGCCGCCATTAGTGTTCCCTCTTTATACCACTTTAATGTTTGTACTGCCTGTGTGGCCGATTCTGTTCGGCTCAGTTCTATTCGCCTGTGTGGCCGATAAGCCACGAACATCGTTTCTTTTGTGTTACGTTATGTACTGCCTGTGTGGCCTAGTTCGGTTCTCTTGTGATATTTGCCTGTGTGGTCGACTAGCCGTCGCTAGTGTTCCCTCCTTTTTATTATTTAATGTTTATGTACTGCCTGTGTGGCCGAGGCCGGTTTCGCCTAAATGTACAGTCCTTTGTTTTTCTGACAAGCTCAAGTTCAAGTTCCTTCTTTGTTGTTGCCTTTGTGGCTTATTTTTTTGCAAATTATGCCCTTCTGGCCAAGTATTTGCAGAGATTCATGATCTCATGATGGATTTTGTGGCATTTTGTCACTGTTATATATATTATGTTTGTTATGTTGGCCTTCTGCCTCTATATCAATTTAACTTTGGCATTTTGCCGTTATATTAAATTAAGCCTTCTGCCATTATCCACTTTGGTCAATATTGTTTATTATTTATTTATATGAAGTTTTGTTGGACTTAGGAGTTTAGCACCTGTTAACCCCAAACTGGCATTCGGGTGGTTTTTCTTTTATTGGGTGGACATCGGGTGGTATAATTATTTTCGTATCTTTTATATACGAAGAATCTGACCAATTCTTTCTTTTTTTTCACTTTTATAGAATTCACTTAACATTACATAAAATTAATTAAACTTTAAAAACAATCCCCTGTTCCTTTCTTTTTATTGTCCCCTGAGGGTGGATCAGTACGCGGTACATCAGTAGCCCAGCGCAACTTCGGCCATTTCCAGCAGCCCAGCGCAAATCCAGCATAAGCAGCACCATTTCCATCACCTCCAGCCTTAGACAATATCAGCTCCAGCCTAAACCAACATCATCATATCCAGCGCCTGAATCAACATCGTCCTATCCAGCGCCCGTACCAGCTCTGCGACGCACATCTCGCCAGAGTACGCTCCACCTGCCCAGCCAACTCGCAGTCTTCGGCCACCTAATTAACCAGCTCCAGCTTTAACCACCATCTTTCCCGCTTGCTTATGCAACATCACCATCCACCATCTACACCGTTCCAGCGCAACACCAGCACCATCCGCTTTTGCCATACCGGTACCAGCTAACAGCTCCACCTGTTCACCAACATCTTCCCCGCCTGCAAGACCACCCATCGCCTATGCCGCTCCAGCAACACCAACACCATCCGCTTTTGCTATGCCCGTACCAGCTGACCCCTCAAACCACAAAGCTGACGAACCACCATGCCGACTCTACATCGCCACTCCACCCTCTTGTATTTCTCTAAACTTTAAAAATAATATATTTTAATTTGGGTCTAAGGTCAGATTTATGTAACATTTATGGTTAACTTTTAGCAGATGGATGCCAAAAGTTTGTTAATCTGGTGCTTAACTTTTAAGTCCGTGGGTCACGGACTCAATATGGAGGGGAGGTATGTTACGGTGATGCCATCTGCATTCCGTACGTTTTCCTTATGCCGCCGCTAGGCAGCGTTACTCCCTTCCATTGCCTGTGTCTTTTATCTTTTATACCGTCGCGGCCACTCTTTCGTATTACTTATTAACTCTCTGGCCACGCCGGGTGTGAGTCACCTTCTTCTAAGGACTTCTTTCCCGGTTCCCGGCCGGGTAACAACTCTTTTCACTTAAAGATTGTTCTTTTGTAAGTACATCTATTAATAAAACCTTTTGTTTACTTACGGACCATAGGTCACTTCTATGAGTCTTTGTTAAGCTCCTTAGAGTGGGCTGGCCTGTAAGGCCTAGTGTATGATGGGTGGTTGATAACCTGTTTTGTGTTCGGTATGCAAACCATAGTGTGAATCGACCAGGGGAATCCATAATGAACCCGTGAAGTTCTGCACGTGTAGTAGGCCACCAACGCCCTAGGCCATCCTGACTCCGATGATTGTTTACCTGGACATTTACCATCTTATGTCCGGCTTACTACACCCCTCGCCATAACATCAGGTTTGAGAGTGCAAACTCCATATACAAATACAGTCATCGTAACAAGAGTTTCTTGAGTTTTCCACCCCCCCCCATCCCCACAGGTATCGGACCCGACCCGGACGTGACACTGAACGTCCGAGGCGATAGCTCACCAGACAAGTTTCATTCAAATCCGATCACCCGTTCAAAAGTTATGCACACCACTAGATTCCGGACTCCCCATCCACCCACTCCCCCCACGATGGTCGGGTCGGGGAAACGGCTGTTCTCAAGTCAATCTGTTCGGATCCCTGACATACCTGCCAAGTTTCATCGCCCTAGGACATCAGGAAGTATGCCGAACTCGCGGGATCGCTAGAAATCCGGACCCCCACCCCAACTCCCCCACAGTGCCTTGATCCGGTCCGGTTATGTCAATGACGTGTCTAGGACCTGTGCTTGTTTTTCCCACCAAGTTTCATCCCGATCCCTCCACTTTAGGCGTTTCTCAAAATTTCCGGTTCCCCACCCCAACTCCCTCACAGTGCCCTGATCCGGTCCGGTTATGTCAATGACGTGTCTAGGACCTGTGCTTGTTTTTCCCACCAAGTTTCATCCCGATCCCTCCACTTTAAGCGTTTCTCAAAATTTCCGGTTCCCTCCTCCAACTCCCCCCAGTGTCATCGGATCCGGCCCGGATTTAAAGTGAGGTGTCTGAGACACGAGGTCATCCTAAATATCAATTTTCATCAAGATCCGATCACCCGTTCGCAAGCTAAACATACCTCAAATTTTGGCTTCACCCTCCCTCCACTCCCCCCCCCCAGATGGTCGAATCGGGGAATTGATGATTTCCTATTTAAGCTGGTCGGGTCCCAGACATGCCTGTCAATTTCCATCGTCCTAGCACATCAGGACGCACGGAACTCGCGGGATCACTACAAATTCGGACTTCTCCCCCCCCCCCCCCCCAACTCCCCCAAAGTGAGCGGATCCGTTCCGGTTATATCAGTCACGTATCTAGGACTTAGGCTTGTACTTTCCACCAAGTTTCATTCGGATCCCTCCACTCTAAGTGTTTTCCAAGATTTCCGGTTTCCCCCTCTAACTCCCCCCAGTGTCACCGGATCCGGTCTGGATGTAAAATGGAGGGTCTGAGACACGAATTCCTTCCATGTATTAAGTTTCATTAAAATCTGATCACCCGTTCGTAAGCTAAAAATATCTCATTTTTCCTATTTTTTCCGGATTCCCCCTCCCTCCACTCCCCTCCAGATGGTCGGATCGAGGAAGCGACAATTTCTAATTTAATCTGGTCCAGTTCCTGATATGCTTGCCAAGTTTCATCGTCCTAGCTTATCTGGAAGTGCCCGAACTAGCAAAACCGGGACCGACAGACCGACTGACGGACAGAAATTACAATCGCTATATGGCACTTGAGTAAGCTCAAGTGCCATAAAAAATCGGAAACCAAAAGTGGTTGTAGCTCTTACCAGCTAAAAAGCAACCAATCCAGGTTTCGTTAGGAATTAAGACGGGCAGACAAACCATCAACATACAGTGCGTAAGGAACTGTGACAAATACCACCCTTCCGCAGACCATTAGTAAGGCTAAAATTCGAGCTTAATTTACACACACTCTTGGTTTCGAAACCAGAAACCTAGGAGCTTCACGTACTGTATTGGAAATCCTCTTTCTAGAAGGACTCTAATAACCTTCTCACTCGCTCAAATGCTTTCGACGAGTCGATGGAACATTTGCGCAAAGATCAAACGCTAGGTAGCTAGAATTTTCCACGACGCGGTTTCAGCGGAGTTTCCTGTCTTCCTTACTGTCAAGGTCTTTTATCCTGACGGGGATTCCCGCTCTCTGAAGGAAGGGAAGTGCCTAAGTTTAATCCTTGAACTCAGTAGCAATACCCCATACTAGAACTACTTCGAGTCCCGCTGCTAGAAATTTGTGCAAGCTCTCGCTCACCGTTGTCGTCTGAATTACAGAGATTGGGATCAACTAAAAAGAGGCACGGCACAGCGCGGCATATTGTAGGAGGCACGAGTACTAAAAAGAGGCACGAGAACTAAAAGGGCCATATCCGGCTTCGAAGTGAGGGGCGACGGGCTGTATCGAAATAATTCAAGTCATCATATTATGGGATATTTTTTCAATCGTAAACAATTGGAAACGATCGTGTTTCTTTTTTTACGATTGGAAACAGGTGTTTACGATTGTAAGCAGTTGTTTGCGATTGTTTCCAATCGTTTCCGATTGTAAACAGTTGTTAACGATTGTATTTTTACGACTGAAACCAATTGTTTCCAATCGTAGGAACAATGTTCTAACGTGCCTTGTATTACGGTCTGGTTACGAATTCTCACTTACTTGTCGACTTCTACTACTTGCTAATCTCTTTTTATTACTCATTCCTCCTGCACCATACCGTGCCGTGTCTTTTTTTAGTCGATCTCAGATTTCTCCAGTATGAGACGATATGGATAGATTTTGTGTTTTTATTATTGATTTGTAGTTTTCAGTTTTATTTTCATAAGAAGAATCCCTGAAGATCCGATAAATGTCGAAACGGGGAGACTGTTGGACAATGCTGCAAAAGAATATTAACGCTCGTAGTGACAGAAAAAAAACACAAAAAGGCTGAAACAATTTACATGACAAATATACAGGCAGAATAACAATCTTTTAGTAGTAAGTAAGTAAGTAATTTATTTATAGCCCCCCATTTTGAACAAGACCAAAAGTTTCGATGGGATCCCAAAAATCCAATATTTGATCTAGACAATTGGGTCTTGTCTTCGCCAGAATCCTTGAACATTTTTAATATCAAAATTCAGAAACAGATTAAGGCCGAATATCTAATAATTTGTGAAAACCAAGTTCAGATGTGGATTCAGCATGTGTGTTTACCCCTACAACATTAGTCATATCTATTTTGACGAAAACTTCCTGCCATACTTCTGCCAATTTTCCGGTTTCGACTGAATTCCAGAACTACTTGTCCGGTGAAAAAAAAAAGCTAAGAAACGAATTCAGCGTATCCCCAATATCGAACATCTAATCAGCTTCAAATAAAAATTTAACTTATTACAATTTTTCCGATTCCATCCGGATTCCGGGTGAACTGTGTCTCCGGGTAAAAAATGATTGTCATATACGGATTCAGCCTCCCTTCTTACCCCTAAATCGGATTTCTAATCCACTACAAATAAAACTTTTGCTCTTAACAAACTTTTCGGTTTTGCCGGATTCCGGAGGAACTATTTGTCCGGCAAGAAAATGGTTTTCATCATCGCGTTCAGCATGCCTTCCTATCCCATAATCGAATATTACATTAGCTGTTTCAAAATATTTTGTTTGCCCATTAATTTCAACCCCCACCCCCAAAATGTAGGGCTATAAAGCCCATCTACGAACTTGACTTGTCCGATGACCCAAAGAGTCCTCACACCAAGTTTCATCATAATATCTCATTCCCTTCGAGAGTACACAGACGGACAGACAGACGGACAACTTTTGCAACGTCATAGGTATCCCTCCACTTACGTTTTGGGATCCCAAAAAAAGCGGAGTAAATGAAAGAAAATAATTAAAACACATAAAAAACAGAAAAAGACATTTAATTTTCAATTTTCGGCCAGGAAGCAGTGGATAACGTCGTGCGCTGGTCGGGTCCTGTTGTCCATGATTTTTTTTTATAGCGACGAGGAGACATCCAAAAGAGTAGGTAGGTAGGATTTTTTTTTAGGTAGGTAGGTAGGTTTTTATTTTTAACCAAAACATTGAAAATAAAATAAAATAACACTACTAATATCCCATTGCAGCAAAAAGAAAGTCCTAAGGACTTGTGCTGCAATTTATTCATACCACTTGTATCTAATAAATAAATAACTAAACATAACAACTTATTATCCACCTAGCCTATGACTTAAATAACAAACAATTAAACATGAACACTACACACAACAAGAATCCTTAATATTTAATCATTACCAGTTTCAGCCCCACCCGAACAACTGTGAAAAAGAAAAAAAAAAAAGAAAAGAAAAACCCCACATACCATTCAAGAGTAACACTTGCATCTTGCATTTTGGACTTCTCCGTCAATGTATGGTTATGAGTTTATGACATAATTTCGACAAGTGGAGCAAGTGCTTTGCATATTTAAAATAACAGGATCTCATCTTTTTAATCTCCTTCTTTCGCAGAACAGAAGTGACACCATAACGAAATAGTATAGAGGCAGCGCAAAAGGTGCTGTATATAGTTTCCCAAAGCTTTACGATTATAGCGTCCCCGGTTGGGGACGATGCGCCCATAGTCGGTATGGATTGGTTTACAAGCTTCTTGAACAACCATAGAGCAAAATTTTTGACACTATAGATTTGAATGTTACGCCAAGCCATCGTAGAGAGTCTGTTGATTTGACATTTTAGTATGTGGCAGAAGGGCAGTGACGCCAAAAAAACATCAAAGAACAACACATTTATTCTACTTTTACCAACCGTTCTTGCAAGCATAGTTCCAATTAAAACTTATGGTATTTTTAGTTTTCTGTACTCGGTGATTACGCTTGTTGTTCTTGGGGTTAAAAACTCATTACAAACAAAAATACTTACTCTCCGGCACCGACCGCTAAACTCTCATTATTCCCTTTTACGAAGTACTGATTCTCGCCCGTCCAGGAGTAGGTCTTTAGCTTGGGAGTAAAGGCAAACAGGAAGGATTCCCCGTTGCCATAGAAACTCTCGCTGATTCGAACTTCACAGGAGATCAAAGCACCGAATACCTGAAAATGCCAAATGTTCCATTAGCGTAAGCACTTGGTAGCCTGACCTCAATAACCGATTTATCCTAGAATTCTCGTGTTAGTATTTGTATTTCTGTTTGTTCTAGTAGTTAAAGGACACATGAATGAAGAGTACCAAGTATCATCCCTATCTGTATGACGTCCGTTAACATTGCCTGCAGAAAACCCAATCCAAATACGAAATACCGTTCCCAAGCTATGATTTTTGCTCCATTTTGCATCTATCCTTATTTCAGTACTGAGCAATCTTAGAAATGAACAAATGTCTCCAATCAACCCTTCTTTTGGAATATTTTTTAACCAGATAAGCCCAAACGTATATCTAGAAGAAATTCCAATACGATCCGGCCAGCGCTGTAAAAGATTTGAATGAATTGCGCTTTTGTCTTGGATTCTGCATGTGCAAACCTCCGGAAACAATCATCCCTATTTTGAAAAGGTCACGCTCAGGAGAAGAATGCTCTCCGTGTCCATGTCTGTAAATGCATTCTCCATGGTGTGTTCAAGTATGGTTTCATTGTTCAGGTGTCCTTTAATAAAATTATCTTGTCATAAAATTATCGTGCTGATGTTGTTAGTTGTTTGTTTGTTTTTATTTGTTACACCTTAGGCTAGGGTTTTATAAATTTGTTTACAAATCAATCTGGAATAAGGAAGCGTCATTTCTTAGTTGACTCGAATTTAAGTTAGAAGGAACACATAACTTACCTGAGGGTTATCATCATCATCATCATCATTTCATTTATAACCCGTCACTGAACAAAACTGGGCGAGGCCCAGAAAAGACGGAGTAAAAAACAAGAAAAACTAAAGAGAAACAACGGAAAGGAGAAACATACTTCGATAACTAAGAACTCGGAACAAACAAAAAAGACCAAAGGTTGCACGGAACGTCGGTATGATCAGGCTTTTCCAGTATTATCTCCCTTATGATGCCGTACGTTGTGTTTATTTTATATTAATCCATTCTTACTTAAATTATTGTCCTCTTGTGTATTTAAATACGTTTCGATCGAATATATTACCACTGATAAGACAGCAGAATAAAGTCCTAAGAATTCTTAAGCTTTTTGTACCGTATCCTGATTCTTGCCCTAATGAGTCACCAAATCTTTCGTCATTTTCCATTCCATTTTATTCAAGAAAAAACATCACTCTAATTCCCTACCGTAACATTTTACTGATTTATTTTCTAGAATTAAATCCAATCACGACCATAACACGCCCGATCCTCTTAAAACCCGGCAACCTTTAATCATTTCCGAAAGATCAAGATTTTTTACTGAGAAATACTATATTGAGGGTCTGTCATAATTATCATAATGAAGTTAAACTTGAACTTTCTGTAAATATTCTCAAAACTAAAGTTAAATCAATGCTCACTGAAAGCACTTAAAAAAAAATTAATAATAAAAAAAATAGATTAAAGGTAATGTCGCGGGTGAATGGTTTGTCGCGATTAATCCCAACTCATCTTGGTCGTCTGAATCTGGAACTGGATGGATTATGGTTTATTTATAAGTTGTGAGCTGATGTTCTTATAGTTGTAGTAGAAGAAAATGTCTGCCATTTGGCCTCGAGCCTTCTCTCTGCCAAATTGGCACTTTATGTTGGATTTAATTTGAAATAAACAAAACTTGAACTTGAACTGGCATATCTGTCGCTTTTATGCAATTTCTGTTTCTCTACAGTTGTTAAACCTTATAAGACGATCCTACAAAGTGGTTATTTCTCGAAAAGGAGTGTTTTCGCGGTCGTTTGTGTGGCCCCTAAATATGTTACGCTGGTCAACAAAATTCGTGCGGCTAGCTTTGTGGCTCGAACTTTACAAGCAACTCGCGAGGTGATTTTCAATTTTGTTTTTCGACTCTCGTTGAAAATTCACATTTTTGATAAGAACGGTGATAAGAACCCTGAAGCTCTTTATATTGTGAATCTATCTACGATTTTATTTTTATTTTCGATATTTGAAATTACTGCAAAAAAAAAGTTTCAAGTTCAAGTTTCAACATGTGGCTCCACTGTGTGGCACACAATCGTGTTTCAGCGAATGACTTGACAAAAATTTGCAACAGCTAAGCCAATTTTGCTGTAAGCACAGCCAAGTTTAAAGTCGTCAACTTTCTCAGCGAATCTTAGCAGACACACTATGTAGTGCGAGTTATCCTTCAATCAAGTTGTTGCTTTGTGTTGAGAGAAAACATGTAAATCTTAAGGTTGACAATTTCCTTTCCGGGCAAAGGCGATATTCACTGGATCAGGGACCCATAAACTTCCTGTAATGACTCGCCATTCAGGGGGCTTGTCATATCCTATGCTTCTATGTTGCTATGTTGCCCGAGCCTCACCTAGTTTCCAAAAATTCCGCTTGGGTCGAATCGGTGTTCTTGCTCCGATAAACAAAATTGCCAGCATGCCACCAGGTACTTAAGGTAGGATAAAAGATCCAGGATACTCTTCCATTACAGAGAAATATTCTTAGTTCAGCACAACAGCTGCGAAAAATTTTGTCTACCTGGATAGTCTGGTATTTTATCCCCGTGGGTATTTCTCGAACTATCTGACGCTCGGTCAAGAGCGCATCAAAACTCTCTTATTGACAAGCCCCCTGAATGGCGAGTCATTACAGGAAATTTATGGGTCCCTGACTGGATCAACAAGTGAAAACACGCCCGAGTTTGACACCCACTGAGACCTTTGATCTCGTTTCTATTCTCTTAAGCTTTTATTTCATACAAGACAAAAGTCAACACCGTGTCACCCATCAGGCTTTCAGCACATGTAGGGGCAACTACGTCACGGGTCATAATGGAAATCGAAACCGTGAGATCTGGACGTCCTCTTATCAATCCGATAGCTTTATCTACTCGTGGGTGAGTAGAGCTGTTTGACCCGAGTCAGTCGGCTGTCCGAGTGAGCGACTGAACGACAGAGGCTAAAGACATCGCGGAGTGTTTGCGTAATCTACATTTTTGTTCTTGGCCGACTAGCAGGCCAATCGAGATGAAAGCAGTGACGCTACTTCAGCAACCTCGGGGGGGGGGGGGGGGCTAAATTTTGAACCCCCATCCCAGGCTTATTGCTCAGACTCAAAATTTAATTACTCTTTCTGGGGTAAAATCGAAAATACCTTAAACTAACGTCGTCGCTTTGTCTTTTGCCTTTTGGGAAAAAATAAAAAAGCAAAATTTAGATTTTCAAATCTTGTGGGGACATGGCCTCCTACCCCCACCAAATGGCGTCTCTAGACGAAACCAAGTCTGTCCTTTGTTCCGATGCTCTCGGTGATCCCCCCCCCCCAATTTTTTTTTTTTTTTTTAGCAATACCAAGTTGGAAATTTCGTATAAGTTTCAGAACTTGTCCCAGCAACTGCGGTCGAACATGGCTAATTTTATTGCTATGGCAGGAGAGCTTCGACAATACGTCACGCAACACTGATGTAGTGAAGGAGGAAGGGATAGCTTTAATGGATCAAACTGACTCACTAGGATGGGGGAGGAAACAAGTTCAATAGGCTTAAAGGACACCTTGCACTACATAGTGTTTCTGCTAAGATATTCTGGGATAGTTGACTACTAGCTATGCTTACTGCAAATTACACAACGCTTCGACTGTTTTTTAACCTTTTCCCTTGCCTTGGATGAACAACATGGCAAATTTGCATTACCGATCTTCTGACGAATAAGCATCTTGGAATAATGATACGTCACGACCACGTCACGTAAAGAGAACAACCGTTGCAAGCGTGTGAAAATCAGTGTAATGCTAATGGAGGAGATAAGATACATTTATGAAGTGCAGAATTTTGGGAAGGAGAATGGATGGAAATACTACTGGTGTAGAATGAATTACTGTTATAAATAAGACGTGTCCTTTAACGAACGGTACAATTAATTTAACTTTAGGGCGGAAATAGGCAGCCTCCGTCCCAAAAAGACCCTGTTCATACGTCAACCTTGTCTTTCAAGAAAAACATGGTTGGTGGTGATGAACGCACTAGTCATCTGCAATTGTTCTTTCAGCAGTATGACCCTTTTTGAAAAGCTACTCTTCAGGGCGATGTTGCAAAAATCGGACATTACGACTGAAAGAGTTAGCATTCAGCTTGGGTTTTGAGAATGCGTATAAACTGATACCCCATAATATGGGGTATCATATTATGATACGTCCTTGTATTGAAACAGCATCGCGTCTACCCCACAAGCGATTTCCCAGGGGCTATCAACTGCTAATAAAATGTAAAACGCTAGGTTTAGCACAAAACTGCACTGTTCATATTTAAGTAACTGTTCAAATAAGCATACATCTACTGCATATTTTTTTGTCATTTTAAAGTAAAACTGAGGTATGCATTCACTTTTGGTTCCATCAAACCAAATCCCAAATGATCAATTAAATTAGTTATATCAGAAGCATTCTGCACTTGCAACGTCTAGACCCCCCCCCCCCCCCCCCCCTACCCAAGACCCAAGATGAAGCCACGATTCAATCCGACCCGTGGGTCATCTAGCGGTCCGGGTCGGAAGCGCCCGACATGGGGCGGATGGGGATCTAACAAAATATTTTTACTGTAGCAGGCATATGGAAAACGTGTAAATATTAAACTAATTATTTGCATTACCGATTTCTTTAAGTGTTTTGTTTTCTGTTTTTTCTTTAATTCCCGTAGGTCTAAAGAAATAAGGATGTAAACTAGATCACAATAAACAAACGCCGTAAATTATACTAAATTCGTTTTAGCGATTTCTTGAAGATTCTGAAATTGAGCGAAATAATATTCAGCTTCCGAGACCGAAAAATGTCAAACTGGGCGATGCTTCTTCTTCCGACATATCTAAACGCCCACATGGTGATATACTTAGTTGTTTTAATCCTCTTACGCGCAACTCGCTTTTCTCGAAGGTTCTAGTAATGTTTTGACTAGCGCCAGGAGATCAATGCATAGTTAATTAGCAATGGCGGATTGACGTTCAGGAGTAAATTGTGTTCAAGTAATTTGTGGATAAAGTTGGCTACCGTGAGGATTTTGGGGAAAACAAAGGTAACAGTGTGGTGTTTGTCAAAATCCTACCCATCGAAAAATGATGGTGTCTCCCACCTTCTCGGCCAACATGAATTAAAGACTTTAAAAGTGAAAAGACTCTTCCATTCAGAGCACCTCCCGGACATTGAAAAGACCGTTCCAACATCAGAGAAAATTTCGGCAACATACCAAAATATCCCATGACAAAGATGAATGATACACTTGAGTTATTTAGAGGCGAAAGCCTTTTCTCTCGCTTTGTATTACTATTAAGAGCTACGAGCTCTTGCACTAGTTACGTGAATACTATAAGATAAAGTAAATGAGGATGTCACAGACTTCCCCCTCCAACACCACCCTCTGTTGGCGCATGCGGTTTGGTTACGTATGGACCATTTAGAGCATATGTCAGTACCATCCATTAGGTTTCGCTCGTGTTGGTCTATTCAACCACTCATTCGTATTGCAGATTGCATTTCACTGAAATGTCCGATACGCCCTACAACAAAATATTCCTTCAGCCCAAGCTGACTGCGAGTCTTATTTAACAGTGCAAAACGAGCAAGTCAGCTGAACATTATTAGAGCTATATTTCGGCCTTTCTTGTCAAGGGTCCTTTGCAGGCTTGAATTGCCTTTTCCCTTTAATAAAATACAAGTGACCTATCCCGATGAAAAATTTATCTCAAAATAGTACTAGGAAGTAGTACGAAAAAGTTGCATGCAGTACTAACGATGCTACTACATGCTTCTATTTCAAGGCTACCGTGTTACTGCATACTACTATATGCTACTATTAGCAAGACCGGATGCTACTATTGCAAGACAGGATGCTACTGGATACTACTACATAAGATTGGACCCGTCTGAGGCATATTAAATTATAGTATTCTTTGCTATTACATAGTATTACATGAAACGTTTTTGTACTACTACCATACTACTACACAGGCTACAAATTTTTCATCGGGATCCGTTTTGCACTGTCCTACAACTCAATGCACGAGGTCGGATCTGGTTCACATCCCAAAATGGCACATTAAGATACAGACTATATTTTGGTTCCCCCCAAATTTCGTCATAATAATGGACAGTTTGGTTAAGCCTGTCACATAATTTCCAGTATCCCCGGCCAACTCCCCCACAGTGCTCGGAATCCGTCCGGTTCCATATGTGATGTTGCCAATTACCAAGTTTTATTCGCATCTGACCACTTATTCCACGATTATGCATGGCTCAAGAATCTGGACCCCCCCCCCCCCCCCCCCCTCAGGGTCGGATGCGGGAAGTGACAGATTCTAAGCGAATCTGGTCGGGTCCCTAATACGTCTGCCACGAGTCATCTTTCTAGCCTATTTAGAATTACCATAATTCACGATAACAGGACTGACCGACCGCTGGTATACGGCTGTTGACATACAAACTCACATGTGACTTGGTGTCTTCGATCACCAACAGAGTGGGACTAGAAACATCTGACATTTTCCTGTAGAGGTTTGCCAGACTGAAACCATCTTCTGAGGTACTAAACACATGACACCAACGGCAACCTGAAAGAAGACAATTATGGTAACTTATAACTTTTGGGCATTTTGGGCACAGGTGTCCGTACAGTCGTGGTTAATCCAAAACTGAAAATTAGACGAAACAATCTCATACCATGATAATAAGCAAATCAGCTAATTACAGAAAAATAAACCTTACGGCAACGAAAAATTAAAATTACTTTGGTCGACGCACAGCACCTTCAAACAACCAAGAAAATAGATGTACATTGCAGTCACATCAGGTCGTTCAAACGAAAATTAAAGTTTTTGATTTAATAACACAAATAATCTTCAACCATATTTAATTTACAAACTTAAAACTAAAAACATACACAAGTTGGCATCAAGTTTGAACAATAGGCTACGTAGAAGTATTTTGTACGTAGTTTGAACAATAGCCTATTCCTTCAAATGTACATTTCAATCACCATGTCTTGCTAAGATGTTCGCTTAAATATCGGCCGACAACTACACTTGTTTATTCAAAAAAAAATAATAATCACAAATTCTATTTATTTACTAACTTAAAACAAAAAAAGACCGACAAGTTGGAACTGTCACGTTTGAAATGTGATGGCGCAGATTAGTTGAGATTCTGATTTCAGTAATATTTCGGCCCTTCTTCGCTAGGGTGCTCTTCCCACTGTAGCTAAAATAAGACTTTGCCATCAAAATCAAAAGTTTTAGCTTCAGTCGGAAAAGGTCCCTCACCAAGATGGGGCAAAATATCCCAGAATTATAATTTAAACGACATGTCATACTACTTCATCCTACTGCACTGTATTTCCATCCATTGTCGTTCCCGAGATTCTTCTCTTCCTATTGTATCCTATCTTCTCTATTAGCAATATACTAATATCACGCTTCTACTCTTTACGTGACTTATTATGCGCCCAGTCATTGTTTCCAAGAAGTTTATTCATCCGGAGACCGATCATGCAAGTTTTGCCAAGATTGTCATCAAAGGCAAGGTGGATGAAAAGAGGCTAAAGTAGACGAAGCCGTCTGTGATTTTCTGTAAGCATAGCTTAGTTGTGAAGTAGTCAATTATCTCAGGACATCTGAGCCGAAACCCTATGCACTGCGAGGTGTTCTTTAAGCTGATTTCTCCGTTTAGCACCGTTTCACGTCTGAACAAAATACTGGCATTTACCCAGGAGCATTTTCTGTTGAGCGGTGACTCCCCATGCTTAAGGGGTTGCCTTCTGTACACTGGCTTCCTCATCTTTTATCTTTACTGCTCTCGCACTTTTATAGTCATGTTAAGCTTTTATTTAGTGCTATCCGGCTTAAGAGTTAGTAGTTTCATGAACAGCAAAAAGCTTTCTACGCTCGGAATTATGTCGTGGCTCTTTCTTCCTTGAGTGCCTCGGCGTACTTAAGCGCTTTAAATGAGTCACAAAGAAGCAACGCTACAATATTAAGTCTCTTCATAGCTTACGTTGTAAAAAGAAATAGGGATTCGCATTCAATGAATGAATTTATTCCCCAAAAGCCGGAGGGGCCATGACAGAAAAAAAGCACTAAAAATTCAACATAATCAATAAAAATACTAAAAGACGAAACCCCTTACTCGAAAAAGCGCGCCCGATGCTAGCCGGCCTGAGGAAGCTCCATAGCCGACGAAGGCCAAACAAAATTTTTCTTCCCCTAATATTAACCAAATCCTCCTCTTCCATAGTTTCTCGCCCAAAAGTCTCTGTTCTCAGATCTTTTAATTCAAAGCAAAAAAAAAATAAATGAAATGTATCCTATATACTCATGTGAAGCGCACATACGGCAAAAGTAATGACCGACCTCAACTTAACTTTCCTAGAAACTTGCTTCTTTTCCCCTTTCTGTTCCAACCTCTTGAAAAGTTACTGCGCTGACCGTTCCAGCCTCGAAATAGTAACTGTTTGCTTCCACCGCTCGGGAGCGTAGTATGCGTGGTAGCTACAATGTCTGTGACGTGATTGGCGTGATCAGCGCATGGCGCTATACGTTGCCGAAAACAGAACAATTCGTTCCAGCCTTGGCACCAAGAGGCCACAAGGCGCGAAGTCATGCTAGTTACCACGGTATGCAAGGTCGAACACAACCGATGCGTCGTCCAGAGAGATGAAACCAACTTTCGCTTCATGCTCGGGGATCGGTGCAGGTGAGGACTGAATTTCCTACCTCAAGATATGATGTGGGGAAGAGGCTCAGCAACTACCAGATCACCTACCAGAAAAATCCCACAACACCCGAACTTTAAGGATCCTTGACTTAACCCTCCGTCTATAAGGCTTTAAGGTGCTTTCACATTGGTCCGTAAGGTCTTACGTTAAGTTAGCTAAGCTTACGTTAAGTATCATACGTTACGTGGACCTTTCACACCTTACGTTACCCTTTCATATTCAAACTAAGCTGCACCTGATCCAGAGGTGTATTTTTTTTTTAAATGCTTTGAGGATCGAACAATTTTCTGGTCAGCAAACGTGCTGTGAACTGAAAGACTGGCAGGCAATGCTAGGGATACTGGTGTAGCATTTTTTCCGCAAGTGAAACCAGGGAGCTGCGTGACAAACTTGCTGATTACTTTCTTAGTCCACCATGCAACTACCTTCTTTGTCTTGGTACAAAGAAGGCATTGCAGGGATCTTTTTGAGACAGGTGTGGTTAGAATGAGTTTGATGATTGTTTTAATACAAAATACTGTAAATAAAAGCCAGTTTTCTTTACACTCCTGTGGTAGGCTAATGCCTGGTGAAATACTCCAGGCATTTATATGCATATTTTTATTCTTGTAATCTGCATGGTAGGGGATTTACAAGTACGCCCTTTTCTCGCACAAAGTCAGTGAGTTTCTCATCTAGAAAGTCCATGTTTCTGAAGTTTTGGACTGTCATACGTAGCGCAAGTCCTTAAGTAGAGTTGAAGTCTACTTACAAATGTGTCTTACGTATTCTAAGTTACGTCGTTACGTTCTTACGTTACGGAAAGAATTCGGGCTTAAGTACCTTAAGCAGGCCAGTGTGAAGGGGCCACGGAACCACTTAAGCCAGTGTGAAAGGCAATGTGAAAGCACCTTTACCACTCCTCGCAATTGCCCTTCACACCCCTAATGAGTTTTCCTACTCTGATTTTATATAATAGGACTGACCAATAATGAAAGGTAACAATGTTACAAATGAAGCTTCAGTGGAAATTACCTACGAGGACAATTTGCACAATACTATGAAATAATATGTGAGGGGGGGCCAGATTCCCGACTGCCAAGGGGTCGACTACACATGGTTTACTCCGGTCCTGCCTCCACCACCAACAGCCTGTATTTTCTAAGAGATTCTGGTTACGTTTCCAACCTACCTGCGCATCAAGCATTGGTCAGTTTGCGGACCAGGAACTGCAATCACTAGTGGGATAGGGGTAATCTACTGGGGACGGGGATTCCTAGGGGATTTCCTCGGGGGGATGAAATTTTTGTTGGGGGAGTATATCCTCGATCCAATCATATGCACATGTTAACTACTATAGAAAAACTAAGTAGAACAGCCACAAAGGTAAGTAAATGGCTGCATATACCTTCGCTAGAGGCTGCTTATGATAGGTTTCCGCCGGATCATTAAAAAATAAGTGTATCAACCGCATGCAGAAGAGTGGCAAATATATAATCAAATACAGAAATGTACACAACAATTTTAAGTTTAACCTAAGGGGTCTAAGATACGACAGTCTAGTTACCCATCTCTTAGTCACTTAAACAGACTTCAAGACCCGATGGAAATACGTTACTTCGTTGCTCCACTATTCATGTAATCAATTTTCATCGAAGGAACTTTTTCTTTCGGATTTATGGTACCTCTATGTGAATGTGCCTCTATGCTTTCAATATCTAACAACTAAAACCGTGAATGTGCCTCTAAGCTTTAAATATTTAGCAACTAGAATAGTAAACGATTGCCGAAAAATTATTTCTTTTTCGGTCAGACGTAACTAGCGGGCTTCTTCAGAAGTGACCTAGACATTCTGGAATCGAACATTAACTGAGCTTCCTTTCATTAGGGACTGAGAAGCACGCGTTGAAATTCAAAATTCTCCGCGTCAGGATGAACCAGTCTTGTCAGGCCGTACATATTCTGAACGTCACTGACTGTAAAAAGTTTCTCCGTATAAAGATTAAAGTTAACTGCAGTAATTGCTACTCAGATTTATCTAATCTCTATTTAGTATTGCTCTTATCTGCGTAGAGATAAGAATAATCCGAGTAGCAAATACTGCAGTTAACTTTAATCTTTCTACGGAAAAACTTTCCCAAGGTCAAATATCAAATCCCTTAGCAAAGTCGAAATAATTCAGCATGTTCAAATCCAAGACATAACAAGACCTAAGGTTTCGATGGGATCCCAAAAATCTAATATTTGATCCAGACAATTGGGTCTTGTCTTCGCCACGCTAATCATCTGAGAAAACCAAGCTCAGATATACCTCTATAAGCCATATCTATTTTGACGATACTGACTACATCATTACTTCTGCCAAATTTCCGGTTTCGGCCGAATTCCGAGCGAACTACTTGTCTAGCAAAAAAATAACAATTCAGAAATGAATTCAACGTATCTTCTTACCCATATAAAGAACATCTAATCAACTTCAAATAAAACTTTAACTTATAAGAAATTTCCGGTTTCCACCGGATTCCGGACGAATTATATGTCCGGATAAAAAAGTGATTGTCATATACAGACTCAGCGTCTTTTCTTAGCCCTAAATCTGTCATCTAATCAATTTCAAACAAAACTTTTCGCTTTTAACAAATTTTCCGGTTTGGCCGGATTCCGGGCGAACTAGTTGTCTGACAAGAAAATGGTTTCCATCATCGTGTTTGGCATGTCTTCTTACCGCATAATCGGACATCTCATCAACTTCAAATAAAACTTTTAATTTTAACCAACTTTTCGTTTTTTTCCCGATTCCGGACGAACTACTTGTCCGGCGAGAAAATGGTTTTCATCATCGTGTTCAGCATCTCTCTTACCCCATAATCGACTATCACAATAGCTGTTAAAAATATTTTGTTTGCCCCTTAATCTGAACCCCCTCCCCCACCTCTAAATGTAGGGCTCCAGAGCCCATCTACGAACTTGACCTTACCCTTGACCGAAAGAATCTTCACACCAAGTTTCATCAAAACATCTTATTCCCTTCGAGAGTTATCGTGCTGACAGACGGACGGACAGATGGACAACTTTTGCGATGTCATAGGTATCCCTTCACTTACGTTTTGGGATCCCAAAAATAGGCAGGCTTTTAAGTGAAACTTTAAACTCGGTCATTGCCCATCGCAGAGGAAGAAGATTTTTAGACCCGATTAGTCCCTTATCTTTTTATTAATGTTTAGTTTTTGTGATCCCAAAACGTAAGTGGCGGGATACCTATGACATCGCAAAAGTTGTCCGTCTATCCGTCTGTCCGTCTGTGCGCACCATAACTCTCGAAGGGAATGAGATATTTTGATGAAACTTGGTGTGAGGATTCTTTGGGTCAAGAGTAAGGTCGAGTTCGTAGATGGGCTCTGTAGCCCTACATTTAGGGGCAGGGAGGGTTTAAATTAAAGGGCAAATGAATTATTTTTAAACAGATAATGTGAT
Organism: Branchinecta lynchi; assembly: GCA_023053575.1. Taxonomy (NCBI): domain Eukaryota; kingdom Metazoa; phylum Arthropoda; class Branchiopoda; order Anostraca; family Branchinectidae; genus Branchinecta; species Branchinecta lynchi. Next base: position 9,220,263 of record JAKZAP010000013.1, on the reverse strand, counting down.
AGTCGATTACGGGGTAAGAAGACATGCTGAACACGATGGTGAAAACCATTTTGTCATCGGACAGGTAGTTCGCCCGGAATCCGGCCATTAAAATTAAAAGTTTTATTTGAAGTTGATTCGATGTTCGACTTAGGGGTAGGAGGACATGCTGAACACGATGGTGAAAACCATTATCTCGCCGGACAAGTAGTTCGCCCGGAATCTGGCAAAAAGCGGAAAGTCTGATAAAATTAAAAGTTTTATTTGAAGTTGATTAGATGTTCGGTTTAGGGGTAAGAAGACATTCTGAACACTTTTGAGAAAAAATTTTCTACCCAGGCAAGTAGTTCGCCCGGAATCCGGCAAAAACGGAAAAAGTTAAAGTTTTATTTGTAGTTGATTAGATATCCGATTTAGGGGTAAGAAGATATGCTGAATCCGTGTATGAAAATCATTTTTTACCCGGACATATAGTTCGACCGGAATCCGACAGGAGCCGGAAAATTTGTTATTAGTTAAATTTTTATTTGAAGTTGATTAGAAGTTCAATATTGGGGAAGAAAGATACGCTGAGTTCATTTTGAGCTTTCTTTTTTCGCCGGACAAGTAGTTTCGGAATTCGGCCGAAACCAGCAAATTGGCAGAAGTGGCAGGAAGTTTTCGTCAAAACAGATATGACTTATAGGGGTAAACACGCATGCTGAACCCATCGCTGGATTTGGTTTTCTCAAATGATTAGCTATTTGGCCTTAATCTATTTCCTCTTTCAAAGTGCGTAAATAAAATTTCATCATCATCATCAGAGGCGGACTGCAAGTATTTTCCCCCCTTATGACTTTTTTCTTGTCATCCATGAAAAATAGGAAGCAATAAAAGAGGGAATCCGCTCACCTTCCGTCCGGGGCGGCATTTTCCTTGCCAAGGCTTTCGACATTTCCACATCGAGAATTTCTGAGTCACCAATAAGATCTCTCACGTAGCTATCAAAATCGATCCCAGAAATTGTGTGCTTCAAGCCAACTTTGTTCTAAAAGAGATATTTATTTCTTGGAAAATACAGACAAACGTAACACTTAAAGGACCTGTCGTACCTATATTACTGATTAGTGATTCCCTATACAATCGTTCCCTCCATTCTAGTTTTTCGAAATTCCGAATCCGATCTTTGTCCCCGGCACATCAGGTAATTACGCTTCTTTCCCAGGCTTTTCAGACTTCTTCGCAACAAAACACGACGAGTTGCCACACGTCACACGAGGCCCTGCCCAGAGACGTATTCACCTGATCAAACAATCATAGACAGCGATTTCCAATTTAAAGGACCCCTCGCATAAAACTGTGTTTCTGCTCAGAAATAAGGCCCATGCACAACGGGTTTTAGCTAATACTCGGTACCAGCCAGTTCCGGAAATCACTCTGAGACCGAGAATTAGCTGGGTTTCTCCCGTTCGCAATTGATATTGGGTCCAGTTTCGGGTACCAGCTAGTCTTGGACCCAAGTTGAAATCAGTTCAACCTTTGTGGGTACTAGCCAATCAGATTATTATGGGGAATAATCTGATTGGCTAGTTTCTAACCAAGCCCAATAGATGAAATCACATCCACTCCTTGCTGTTTTGAAAACGAAAGTAAATTTAGGTCACTGTTCTTCGGTCTGACGTGGTTCAGCATTAGCCAGTCGGAATAGTCCTCAATATTCCCCTAAGCAATCTGATTGGCTATATAGTACCCTCAAAAGTTGAACTGATTCCAAGTTGGGTCCGAAACTAGCTGGTACCCGAAACTGGACCCAATATCAATTGCGAACGGGAGAAACCAAGCTAATTCTCGGTCTCAGAGTGATTTCCGAAACTGGCTGGTAACGAGTATTAGCTAAAACCCGTTGTGCATGGGCCTTATTTCTGAGCAGAAACACAGTGCTAGGGGTCCTTTAAATTGGAAATCGCTGTCTATGATTGTTTGATCAGATGAATACGTCTCTGGGCAGGGCCTCGTGTGACGTGTGGCAACTCGTCGTGTTTTGTTGCTGGTACCGAGTATTAGCTAAAACCCGATGTGAATGGGCCTATAATGAAACCCCTTTACAACTAAGCCATCCTTACAGGAAATTACACGCGGCTTCGGCGGTTTTTAGCCTATTTCCATTTTCCTTACCCTGAATGACCATCTTGGCAAAATTTACATAACTGATCTCCGGACGAATAATCTCCTCGGAAACAACGATCTGGCGCATGGTAGGTCACGTAAAGAGTACAAACGTGGCAAGCGTCATAATCTGTGTATTGCTACTAGAGAATATAGGATACACTTATGAAGTGAAGAATCTCGAGAACGAGAATGGGTTGAAATACTACTCAAGTAGAATGAATTACTATCATAAGCACGACCTGCCCTTTATGGAAACTAGACTATTTCCAGACTCGGGTAATACTTTTGTTATATGCGATAGATGGTATTGTTTTAGGGCATTTTGGCTCGTTTCAAGACAAAAGTAGTGCCTCAGGACATTCATCATGCAACATAAAAGCACTATTCCTGGTTGGCATATTATACAAGTCTGTCTACAATTTTCCATCTCTAGTATCTCAAGATGACAAATAGCAACCAGTGTAGCCTAACATTCTCATTACCTCGCCCCTTATATGCCTAGGTCTCAAGGGGAAGCTCAGAACTAATTTCCGACCTTCACCACCACAAATTCCTTTCTTATACACTCTGCTGCCTCGGATGAAAGTACTGGCGACGTGAATAACGCGAGAAAATCTCCATCCAGAAACGAGTACGAGGAAGAAAGGATTATTTTTAGAGCTGTCGCTTTCGTATTTCTCGCAACTTTGTCGCTCGACAGGACAAGAGTTTTACGATCGGATCTGAAGGTTTTCATTACAAGCAGCAGAGTTTTCCGCTCGCCAAATATGAAGCTTGGTTTGAGGGTCATTATTTTCCCAAAATATCTATACGAAATGGACTTTCCCTGTCGGATTTGAGGTAACCCATGCGCTTGTACTTGTATTGTATGCCTGACGAAAACGGTTTGCGAAAAAGAATAATAAAATGGAAGATTGACACTGTTCTAAGGCGTATTCTCGTCGTTCCCCGAGGACTCCACTTGAGGAGTCCCCGCGTTTTGGCTTGTCCCGGGGACTCACCTCCCGAATTCTCGCGAGTCCCCACGGACGGGAAATGCTCCGATTATCGTCACCATCATCAGAAAGGACTCCCCTTCAGATTCGGAGGGGAATCAATTTTTGCTGGTGTTTGGTGGAATTTAAAATTAATTAAAACAATCAGAATAAACAAAACCAAAGTGGATCCAGACTGATTTCGTCAACTGCATATTTTTTTTTGAACAAAATCTATTTTGGAAGCATTCCCCGTGTTCTCGCTGTTTTTGTACGCGGAGTCCGCATGGAGTGACTCCCTCTATTCTCGCCGTTCCCTTCGATTCCCCGAGGAGTCGAAAGCGAAAGTAACTACGAAGTTCGTGGCATTCGTTAGTTAAGGCGACATTGTTCACCAGCCTCACCACTGGACATCGAAAAGTAGTAGTCCAAGTCGTCCTATGCGAGCTGACTGGTCTGCGTTGTTTGCGGTCCCTTTCGCTCTTTCGGGTGCGGAATTTCCACATTTATTTTTCAGATTTTCAAATCTGCTTCTGTAGGTCTTCTTCTGCTTTCTGTTCAGTCTTCTGTCATCTGCTTCGATCATTAGTCCTTAGTCATTGTGCCATTGCCAAGGATCAATGCCCAGAGCCTCGTTTTTGCTGCATGCTGCAGGTCCACTTCTCGGCGGATTCCGGACTGATTCTTTCTACATCCGTTTTTGCACTGCAGCGCTTCCGAGGAAGACGGCAGCGCTTTTCGAGAATCACGGACTTGCTCCCCGACCAAGTCCGTGCTTCCCTGCAAGATGCTGCAGCGCTGCCGCTTCAACACAGAAGAAAGTGAATCCAAAAACGCGAATTATGCAAACGCAAAGAAGTGCTGCAGCAGCGATGCGGCAGCGCTATTGCAACGAAAACGAGGCTCAGATTGGAACGAGTGTGGTAGGTTCTACAACTGCTGCTAGAAGTTGCAACACACCCTAGGGGTTATCTTCTATGTGCGCTAAGAACGCTCACCTACCTCTTCGTCTGCGATATTCAGTTCATCAACAAGCGGCTCCAGCCCCGGTCGACTCGATGGATCCATTTCGCTAGGATCGCCGTATATCCCGGGCGCCCACAAGAGGAAGAAACGGCAAACTGTGTCGGCCCTGAAAAAATCGAGGAAATGAGTATCACTAAGAACAAATAATCTGACAGAACTTCTGTCTTTAGTCCCATGCTGCGACTATGGATACGCCGACAAAACTACACTTTAAAAACAAATCTTGCAGTATTTGCACCGTGGGCTGAAGAAGTAATTAGGCCCATGATCATTTTGCCTACAGGTGAATTCCCTAAAGTACACAAAAATACTTCTCAGCAAAATATACACTTTCATGACCCCGATGACCCAATCTTCATTTTGACGTCAGGGGTTTTGCTTAGAGATCAATTTCTAGTGCCCTTGAAGTGCGCGTCATCACAGCCAAATGCAAAAATAAAATACTTTACATCAAACGATACATTGTTGTAATTTCCAACGGCCCATGGTCATTTTTATCTCAGAGGTTTTGCTTAGAGAAAGGATGAGAACAAACCAACGAATTGGCAAATTCAACCTTTCACCCTCTGACTCAAATGCCATATGAGCTTCTAGCTCTTGTTTCGTATTCGTAAACTTCACTCAACCAATTCACTTAACAATTACTCTAGTTTGTGATATGATTTCTAAACTCGTTTGTGACGTATTTTATTTGTCCATACCGTTTCATTCTGTTGTGTTTTTCTTTACAATCGCGTATTGTGTCCGAACTTAATTATGTAACGACATTTATGTTGACGTAACTTTGGTAGCTTTCTTTGTTATTCAATGAACGTTTTCATATTATTATACTATGCAGCACACATGACATACAAGCTGTTGGATAAGCATCCGCTCAATATTTACGGAAAACGGCCGTCGGCGTAGTTGTGGACATTAATTACGTTCTCTGACTTCCTTTCATCCGTCGTCGCCTAGCACTGACAAATACGACAGCACATCACTCTAGCAACAGAAGCACAGGAGATTGGGGAGTGATGAAGAGCAAGCTATTACAGAGATAAAGAGGTAATGGAAAGAAATAAAGTTCACATGAGTTTTCGATGCTCTTTTCCGGGAGGCCTAAAAGGTGTTGACGTGAACCCGATGAAAAATTTAGATCAAAATCTGCTCAAAATAGTAGTATGAAGTTGTACGAAAAATAAGCATACTTCAAACTGATGCTACTACATACTTATATGTCAAAGCGACCGTGTTACTGCAGACTACTGCATGCTACTATTAGCAATACTGGATGCTACTGCAGCAAGGCAGGATGCTAATGGATACTACTGCTTAAAGCACAATGGACACTTCTAATGCTTTATTTTGTTGCTTCACAAATAAACATTTCCGACTTCCTTTAGAAGGCGCTACGAAAATCGGCCTTTTCTTGTTACCCTTTGTCTTTACCTCTCTGGTATTTCGGCGATCCAAATCTTAGGAGCTGGGATATTATGGCAGGAAATTCTAAAACTCCCAGCAATGCTTGATAGGAAAGGATATATTTGAGATGAATGAATGAATAAATTTATTCCCAATAAAGCCCAAGGGCTATGGCGGGAAACATAACACAATAACAAAAACAAAATATCATACACTCCAACAAAAAACCAAAAATCAACTTCTATAAAAATAGTTCACGGTGGGCCATAGCTAGCTTCAGGAATCTACCCAGCCTTCGGATCTCGCCAAAACACTTACTTCCCATACTTGAAACCAAATACCTTTCCTCCCAAGCCTCCCGACCAAACACTTCCCTTCTTAATTCTTTCAACTCCTCGCAATAACATATCAAATGTACACATCCTCTCCTTCAATACCACACATTGGACAAAAATAAGGACCAGTGCCTTTCCTATCTCTACCAATATCATTCTCCGCATCCCCATCGGAAGAGCGTCCGCCCTAAGACTCACCATCCACTTCAATTCTGCCCCCCCCTCCAATCCAAACTTAAAATATTATTCTTCTCCCCATGTGTCTTTGGCCATACCATACAACTTCAGAGATTGGTGCTCTGATACACCCCCATGCCACCTCTGAATCTCTTGATCTCGTAGCCTTTCTTTCACTAACTTAGCTATCTTACCTAGGGGGTAACCTGGTCCCACTCTATCACACCACAGACTCCCAAAAACACAATCCTCCAATATTTTTTTTAACTTGCTGAGACCAAGAATCCCTTTTCTTACCTCCAAGTATTTCCTAATACGCCGCTTTCAGAACTCTCACTCCTGGCAAACTCGTGACTTTCTCCCAGTATCTTATCATAGCTACTAACCTACTATTCCGGAGCGACCCTAATCCTAAATCCCCTGTTATTACTAAGCTATTAGTTCTCAAGCTAACCCCTAATACCCTCTTAAATATTGTAACTGTACACTCTCTAGCTTATCCTCCTTATGGAAGCCCCAAATCTCGGAACCATAATGCATAGCAGATACAAATTTAGCTCAAAATAACTGCTTATGCATTTTAATATCCTTAATATCCCCTAAATGACTCCCGGCAAGCGCATACGCACAACACTTCCCTTTTCTCTCGCTAGCTTCTATTTGTTTACCAAACTTACGATTATACGAAAACCAAACACCTAAATAAACAAAATCATCCTTGTCACCAAAGTCAAGACGCAGATGCAGTTTCCCTGATTGTTCTAGTGTTTCATCAGAAGTTCCATGTTTTAAAGTGCCTATTAAAAGTTTTTCTATGTGGAATAGTGTTGTGAAGCTTGATTGACTTTATAAAATATCCCAGAATATGCAATAAGTTTATAAAAAATAACATAGCTACAAAAATCATTCAAAAACAAATAGCCTACTCAAATCTGAATTATACAAGCTGATTTATGCATAAAATAAAGATCTGCTAAGTGTTCTAAGAAACATCACTTTTATCTTTGTTCAAGCTAGTAGATTGAGCATGTACTGGCCCCAAAAATCACGCTTTGAAATATCACAGAGAGGAAACTGTTAAAAAAAGCTGCCGATCTAGGGTGTAAGCATTGTTCCTAGATTGTTACAGAGTGGGATTGGACTAGTTTGATGTGCCCACTGAACTTTAAGATTTGCCCAGTCTGAGGCACATTAAATGATAGCATTCTTTACCACTATACATATCAACACGAAATATCAATACATACCACTTTTTTGTACAGCTTTTATACAACTAAATGCAGGGATGGTCCCTTATTCAATTATACCTTATGCTGATATCTTTCCGCTGTAGCGGACCAGTAATACACAACTCTTCAGAGGCATATACGGATCGTTGTCTTTCCTTCAGAGAAGTCGTTTCATTTCCTTTCGCACTTACATTGTTTCGTAGATAAATACTCCTTGAGCGCAAGCTGACTGGGAAACATGTATTCAAACAGTGGATAAAACAGAAACGCCGCCTTCGACCCTTTGTCAGCGATGTTGCAGGTTCTTTTCTTCCATTCCCCAACGTTGTCCCTGACATTCGGCAACCTGAAGAGGACCCTAGCCAAGAAGGGTCCAAATATTATTTGACGGTGCAAAACGGATAAGTCAGCTATATTTTATTGGAGCAAATGGCTCCAATAAAATGTAAGTGACTGGCTCCAATAAAATGTAGCCGACTTAACCGTTTTGCACCGTCAAATATGATTCGCAGTCAGCTTGGGCTGAAGGACTATGTATGGTCCAAATATTGCTGCCAAAGCATCGTAGCTGACGTCTCTGTTTTATCCATTGTTTGAATATACTTACTTTATTCCTTGTTCAGCTATATATACAATATTTAGATCCAACTCAATCTTCTATCTCTTACCGTACCTGAAACAAACGACTGTCTGTTTCGGCAATTGACCTTTTTGTTTACTATATCGAAGTAAACTACCAGAGTTGGTCACCAAGAACCAGGGTGTACGAGTCAGTTCAGGAGACTTTGGGTTACTCAGGGTTACTTTGGGTTACATTGGGTTACTTTGGGTTACATTGCATTGGATTACTTTGAGATACGTTTGGGTTACTTTCCAGGGTGTACGAAGTTACTTTTGGTGACCAACCCTGAGTAAACCAGCGTCGAAAGTAGATAAAACCCATAAGCTTCTCTAAGTTCTCTAAAAGGTTAAACCAAGATACAAATATCAGTAGTCTTGGTGAAAAGGAGAATGTCAGTGAACCAAACGCTAATCAAAAGGTTTTGGTTGTTTGTTGTTACAGATTTACTGATACCAAAATCCAGAATCGTCCTAACTATGAAGGAAGCTACTTTCGATATTTAATAAGCTAACAAAATATTCGTCACATGTTGGGGCACCGAGCATAGGGAGATTGCAGCTGACAAAATTGCGAGGTCGTTTCCATGCAGCGGCTGCTGCATGATTGGGGAGCCCTCCTTCAACTTTGAGACTAAGGTTGCGTTCCAAAAGATAGTTATTGTAATAGTTACCCTTTCTCAGCGGACGCCAGTTTGACGAGAACTCGCGGTGAACAGATAGTTATTGCCACTTCTGATGGCCCTAAGCAAAATTGGAACGACCGTTACTCTTGTGGAACAAAAATGATAAAAGGCAAGAGCTAATTTTCTTATCACGCCAGACGGTGGAACGAAAATATTACAGACTCGCAACGACTGTAATTATTAACAGCTTGGTGGAACGCTACCTGAATTATCGACGTTTGGTAACTATTCTGAGCCTGCAAGCTATTCGGATCCTTTCTTGTGTGCTAGGGCTTCGGAGGAAAGTTTAATCGCAAACGAGATCTAAAGGGTTTCAAACTTGACCACAGACGACACTATTGGTCAGCTTTGACATTTTCGAGGTACAGTCGACCAATAGGATGCGAGACTCCTTTCAGATTGTCGCTCAGCTCAAGAGGCGGAAAGACAATCGATGGATCTACTCTAGAAATAGTTCTGTGATGTCCGACAGGCCATTATACGATCCCCCAACCAAAAGCAAACACCCTTACAAATGTATTTTCTTCGTGATTGCCAAGTCCGATCAGTGAAGCTATTCCGGGTCAATTCATCTTCCTATTAGGCCTACCAATGACAATCGTAGGCCACGGAAAATTATGACCCTGGGCCTGTCTATTACAAGAAAAGGCTTTCGCTTAAGGATCGCAGAGAGAGAAGCGTAATTTCTATGAGGAAATGAAGTATAGAATAGAATAGAATATAATTTATTGCACAAAAAGCCTGAGGCCATGGCAAAAATGGTTACAAAAAAAAGAAGAGAACACTTGAACGAAATAGTAGAACTAAACTAAAGAAAATTCTCTCTGTGGGCTAAAGCTATTTTTAGGAACCTTACCAGCCTCTTCAAATCTTGAAAACACTTACTTCCAATAACGCTCATCATCCATACGAAGTCGAGGTTGTCCTTACGTTAAATAGTCCCGAAACAACTTGCTTTGCTTTCAAATCTTGCTTTGACTTTAGTAGTTTTCTATCATTATTACCTCTGCATGAGTTAATGAACTTCAAGCGGCAAAAATCAACGAACAGTCGAGTATAGTAACAACAAGACCAAAGGTGTCGATGGGATCCCAAAAATCTAAGATTTGATCCAGACAATTGGTTCTTGTCTTCGCCAGATCCAGTCTTCGCCAGACTAATCATCATAGTAAACCGAGTTCAGATAATCCATCTATCTATCAATCTATACCTCATAGACCATATCTATTTTGACGATACTGACCGAAACTTACTGCTTACTTCTGCCAAATTTGCGGTTTCGCCCGAATTCCAAGCGAACTAATAGTCCAGCAAAAAAAGAAAATTCAGAAACGAATCCAGCGTATCTCCTTATCCCTATAACGAACATCTAATCAACATTAAATAAAACTCTGACTTAACAAAATGCGGGTACAAGCGGATTCCGGACTAATTATATGTCCGAGTAAATAACGATTGTCATGTACAGACTCAGCGTCACTTCTTACCCCTAAATCTAACATCTAATCAACTTCAGATAAAACTTTTGCTTTTGACATATTTTCCGGTTTTGGCCAGATTCCAGGCGAACTAGTTGTCCGGCGAGAAAATGGTTTTCACCATAGTGTTCAGAATGTCTTCTTACCCCTACATCAAACATTTAATCAACTTCAAATGAAACTTTTACTTCTAACCAACTTTCCGTTTTTTGCCAGATTCCGGACGAACTACTTGTCCAGCGAGAAAATGGTTTTCTCTATCGTGTTCAGCATGTCTTCTTACCCCTAAATCAAACATTTTATCAACTTTAAATGAAACTTTTACTTTTAACAAACTTTCCGGGTTTTGCCAGATTCCGGACGAACTACTTGTCTGTCGAGAAAATGATTTTCACCATCGTGCTCAGCGTGTCTTCTTACCCCATAATCGACTATCACATTAGCGGTTTACAAATATTTTGTTTGTCCCTTCATTTGAACCCCCTCCCCCACCCCCAAATATAGGGCTACAGAGCCCATCTACGAACTCGACCTTACCCTTGACCCAAAAAATCTTCACACCAAGTTTCATCAAAATATCTCATTCCCTTCGAGAGTTACCGTGCTTACAGACAGACGGACGGACGGACAACTTTTGCGATGTCATAGGTATCCCTCCACTTACGTTTTGGGATCCCAAAAACAATCAAGCAATCTGAATTTACTAGCGATAAGCCTCGATGAAGGGACGTTTCCTGGCGATGTACTGGAAAACGGTAGCAAAAATGGCACTCTGACCAAACAATTTCAAAGGCAGAAAAAATCTGTTCTGACGGCAACGAACCTTTTGACATGTGACAATTGTTTTGACAGACCACGTGAAGCAGAATTACCACAAAAACCGTGCTAAAGTGTGACAACACAGATTTTTAGAAGGCTCCTTTCCTACTCGTCCTTCTTTCTGGAAGCTATTTGATTCTGGCTGATTAAATAGGAATCCCTAGAGTTTTTTCTAAGTACGTAAAATATCTGTTAAGTCCGCCTTTCTCGACTCGCAACCATTCAGTTTCGCATACGAACGGTGTTGCTGATGTGGTTCCTTTCGTTATTTTTTTCTTTTTGTTTTGTCTTTTTTTCTCATACTCAATATGGACACACTTAGGGCCATTTTTATACAGGTAGTTACAGTATTGACCGATTGATTAGAATCGCGAGTCGAGTGTACTGTAATTGACAAAACCTATCCTTAGTTTTACAACTTAATTTCTTTCACTTTGGCTTTATTTGTTCTACTGAGCATGCTGGAGTTTTGATTCTTTCCTTTACTTGTGATTGATAGCATTAAATAATGGCAGAAAGAGGAGACAAACCCTAGGTTCACACAGAGCAAATCGCGGCGATGAACGAGATTTTTCAATCGCAGGGATAGAAGATTCTTATCGCCTGGATGTTCACACTGAATTTGCTGTTGCTGTTGCGTGCATAAAATCGTACTGTCGCCCGATTAAAGTTGAATTTTCATAATATTGAAAATCGCCTGACGAAGCAACAGAAATCGCCGATTTTCGCGACGAAAATCTCGGCGATGGCCGATATCGCCTCAGTGTGAACCTAGGGCAAAGAATATAGTAGGGTACTTCATTTTCAAACGACTGTCTTCTTTCAGTGAGTGGGGGATCAGAATCGTCCTTTTACGGATATCAATCCCACAGATGGATACTGGATACGTCCCAACAGCTTTTCACCCAATGGCCTGTAACCTTCTTGGAAATTGTCTTCCACGACCGATTTTCGGGGACGACATTGTTTTATTATGCCTCTGAGATGGAGGGGGGGGGGGGAGGGGATTATAATGGCCCTAGGAGAAAGTACTTTTGGGGACGAGTCTATAACGAGGATACAGATAAAAGGCTTAGAGGAACTCCAAAAGCAGGCAATTCAAGGTAAGTATTTGTGAGAGTCGTGGTGATGTGACTTTTAGGATTGTAGAACAGTGATGAGAGTTGCATTTTCATGGCAGTTGGTTCTTGGCATTACAATTTGCCGAAAAAAGACGTATAGTCTTAATTGGCCTACGGTTTAAGGGACTCGAGTCTCAATAGGCTTTAACTTAAACAACCTAACTTAAACAACCTAAATAAAGACCAGGAAGGGAGTTCGTTCGTCAGGATGCTTGCTTTGGCTCAGGCAGCGGAGGGTCGTCTTATAAACAACAAAATAATGCAATAGATAAGGCTTTAGCCTCTCAATAATGGTTTGTCCTACACCACAGATCTCACTCTAGAGTATATTCTGCGACTGAATCCCTTCGTCCTAACGATGTGGTTACAAGGGAGTTATCGCTGGGGTTCTAACTTTAAAATAATCTTAAAGTTCAATGGGCACATCAAACTATCCCAATCCCACTCTGTAACAACCTAGGAACAATCCTTACCCCCTAGCTCAGCAGCTTTTTCAACAGTTTCCTCTCTGTGATATTTCAAAGCGTAATTTTTTGGGCCAGTACATGCTCAATTTACTAGCTTGGACAAAGATAAAAGTAATTTTCAGACCTGTCATGAACGAACTAAACTCATGGTAAATCTTGGCCCAGCTGAACATGAACGGGGGGGAGGGGGGGGGGATGACGGGTCGGGACCCATCAAAATGCGTATTGCACCTTTTTTCCTCAAGTATACCAGCTTAGAGTTCGATTACAGTCACGGGTCAAAAACTTCTTTCATGGGCAATTTCGGGCCCACTTGCCCATGAACGGGGAGGGTGGGGGTAGTTCAACTCTCCCCGGTACCTATGATCCAAAAGAACAAAGGAATTTCATCGCCTTATCTCCAGTTATTGTAAACATTAAAAAATAGGCAATCTGGGCCCAATTGCCCCTGAACCAAGTGGGAGTGGGGTTTGGGACCCGCAACGAGTAAAAAGAGACCCCAATGCTCAAAATCCTACCAAGTTTCAACTTGATACCTGCTGATTCCTAGCAAGGGCAACGAACTTTACTCCTGGGCAATCTGGGCCCAGTTGCCCATGAACGGGGTGGGTGGGGGAGGTGCAATATTAAATCAATTTTCCAGCCCTAGGATCTACACGTCCAAGGAATTTCATCCTATGTCCAGTTCTGGTCAAGTTATGAACTTTATTCACTGGGCAATCTGGGACCATTTGCCCCTGAACCGGGTTGGGGAGGAGGGTGAGACCCCCAAAAGGCACCACTAGACCCCAATACCCACAAGTGTACTAAGTTTGAACTTGATACTTGCACTGGTTCACGTGTTATGAGCTCCACAAAATACGGTGAAAACCGAAAACTGAAAGCTGCTACTGCGCTCGCAATAGTGGATTGTTCCAAGGAACACTCCACTAAAAACTACGATTAAACAGTTTATCTTACAGATTTCTTCGAGATGACTTGATCGAAACTTTTAAAATTTGCCAGAGTTATTACGATAAGATTAGGCCTGATGATGTCTTCACTGTCAATCACAACGGTCTCAAAGGACAGAACTTGAAACTGGGTGGTAAGAAAATCCGAAAAGACATCGAAAAATGGAGCTTTAGAAACCGAATAGTAGAATATTGGAATAATCTCCAAGAAAGTGTCGTAAATGCCGAGAATATCAACCAATTCAACGCAGGTGTCGACTACTACCTGGCTGAAATTCAATTTAGTGTATAAAGTGTACCGAAAAATGTATAGAGGCGAAAGCCTTATTATTGCAATTATATTATTATTACATTATATTATTCTGAGTGTTAAAATGAATGATGTTTTGTAAAGACAACCAAATTCGCTCGCTTGCAAGTTTTTGTTTTTGCCTAATAAACCTTACTTACTTTAAGGGTAATATCCCAACGTGGACCCCTGGCTGGACTTTGAGAAGATTTCAAACCCGGATCACATAGAGCGTGTTGTATTCCATCCTACATACCGTAGTTACTACGCATGACGTCACTAATTCTGGCTGTTTGCCGTCAAGGCTGGAACGACTTTTCTATTTTCCAGCAGAATATCATGCCAAGGGCAAATCCGACCAATCACGTTACAGAGATCGTAGTTACTACGCTAACTACGCTCCACAGCGCGGTATGCAAATAGTTACTATTTCGACAAGGTTGGAACGGTCAGCGTAGTAACTTGTGGTGAGATTGGAAAGGAAATAGTAACTAATAGTTACTATTTATAGATGGGTGGAACACGCTCATAGAGCACGCCCTTGAGAATTTGGTAAGAAAAGTCGCTTACTTTTCGCTGGGAACGGTGAACCAGTACTCTGGCTTCAACAGTCTTTTCCCGTATGACGACACAGCTGACTTTTTAAGCTTCTCCTTGTCCTTCATTCCATTCTCATCCACTGGTTGTCCTAGCTGAATATGCAGATACATCGGTGGGTTCTTCGGACATGATTTAGTCTTAGTAATCATTTCTACAAGAGAAGAGGGGCAATAAGATTAACTGTGGGCTCCCTGTTATTAGAAGTTTTCCCCAGGTTAACTACAGTGAATGAACGATTTGCCGAAAACTTTGTGTATCAGCGGACCTCCTTCTCTACTACTGAGTGTTCTATGTTTATAGTAGGTATATAGTCAAGTACAGTGATGCCCTGAGATATGGACGGAGTGAACTGAGAGATGCCGGAGTTAGTCAGGTCGAGTCACAGCGTCTTATTCAAAGTCAAGGTGTTGGAATACGTACCTGACAGATTCATGAAATGATCGTTCGAGTACGAATACCAAAACAGAAACAGGTGCAACACAGCATCACTATTTATTCTGATTCTTTCCTTCAAATGTTAAGACAAAGACGTGGTTCCCACGGTGTATAAAGCCCTTGTCAGATCCTTACTGGAGTGCGGGCACTGTTCACTACTGCCAGTTCCGGTCAAAGATACTGACGTCCTAAAAGGTGCAGCGCCGTTCTATACAATTCAGCCCTTCCCTTCGCATCTTTCCCCGCGAGGAGCATGTCTAAGCTTTCAAACTATCAATCTAGTCACACCGTTTTTTCGCGGCCAGTGGACTGATGGGTGGTTCCCACATTGCCCACGCTCAGAATACCCACGGTTCAAAATGCTGTGTGAAAAGCCCCTGGTTCAGAATGCCCACAGTCCGGGGGGAGGGGGGGGAGCAAGAGTCATCCTTCCCGTATGGAAATAATTCAGGTCATCGTATTATAGGACATTTTTCCAATCGTAAATAATTGAAAACAATTAAGAAACGAGTGTAAACAATTGTTTTTTTACGATTGTAAACAGTTGCTTACGATTGTAAACAGTTGTTAACGATTGTATTTTTACGACTGAAACCGATTGTTTCCGATCGTAATTTTACGACTGGAAACAACTATTTACAACCGATTGTTTCCGATCGTAATTATACGATTGGAAAGTGTTTCCAATCGTAAAAATACAATCGTTAACAACTGTTTACAATCGCAAACTATTGGAAACAACTGTTTTCAATCGTAAACAACTGTTTCCAATCGTAAACAACTGCTTCCAATCGTAAAAAAAAACAATTGTTTACGATCGTTTCCAATTGTTTACGATTGGAACAATGTCCCATAATACGTTGACCTTATCCGTGCGTTCCCAGAATTTTTGAGTGGACCGCTAACGACACTCTTTAACGCCATTACACAATCTGGGGAATACCCAATGGTCTGGAAAAATGGGTTTGTAACACCAATTCCCAAGAAGGATACTCCAAAAGATTTTTCAGGAGTACGCCCAATAACACTAACACCCATATTTAGCAAAGTTTACGAGAGTTTTCTTTCATCGTGGCTCAAGGATTTCATTTTGACCCAGATTGATCCGAGACAATATGGAAACATGCGCAAGACGTCTACCACGCATTATCTGGTCAGTCTACTTGACAAAATCCTTAAACACCTGGACGAACCAGATCACTGGATCAACCTTATCGCCATTGATCTTAAAAAAGCTTTTGACCTCATCTTCCATTCCACTCTGCTAAGGAAGCTTTTAAATGATTTTAGTGTCCATCCTTTCCTTGTCCGACTAATCGCAGCTTTCCTTTCTGACAGGTCCCAGAGAACAAAGTACGGAAATGTCTTTTCTGACCCACTACCAGTCTACTGTGGTGTGCCCCAAGGCACTATCCTCGGACCTCTACTTTTCCTGGTCATGATCAATGACCTTGCAGGCTCCTGTGACGACCGTTGGAAATTCGTCGATGATCTTTCGGTCTTGGAGCGTTGTTACAAAAATATTCGGAGCAGTGCAGCCACCATAATGAATGATATTAGTGAAGAAGCTTCAGTCAACCAAATGACCGTCAACCAAGACAAATCAGCCGTCCTAACTGTATCTTTTCTCAGGTCCAATCCAACTTTCCAACCTGACCTACCTGATCACAGCAGAGTGGAGGAGCTCAAACTTTTAGGTGTTCATCTAACTTCAGATCTCAAGTGGGATAAGCAAGTACAATCTATGCTGAAAAGAGCAAATATGGGCATAAGGTCTCTCAAAATGCTCTCCCGCCATGGCACCCCGAAACACCACCTCCTTCGCATTTACCTTGTGTTCATTCGCCCTTCCCTTGAATACTGCTGTCCGGTATGGCATTTCGGTTTAACACGGGAGCAGTCGGAACGCCTCGAGAGGATCCAGTACCGGTCTTTACTAATAGTATCAAAATCCCCCAAAATCCCGTACATTTCCCTTCTTAACGAGTTCGGTCTCGCATCTTTGTCAAACCGTAGACATCAACTTTCTACTAAGTTTGGTGAACAACTACTGGAAAACCCCAACCATCGGCATATCCTTCCCCCTCCCCACATTCCCGACCGCATAAGGCCACAGAGAATGGCAGCACAAGCAATTCCTAAGCTCCAACCCATTCGGGCAATTCATGCCCGGTACGAAAGAAGTTTTGTCCCCTCTTTTGTGAGTTTTTTCAACGCGAAATTTTAAATTCTTTTCCTCTTTTTTATATTATTTATTGAATTTTTAGCGTTTTAGTTTGTTGCAATTCTTGTTCTTGTGTAATTATTTAATATTTGACTATGTAAAAGCGCAATTGTATATAGTTATGTTTGACGAGATAACAAATATTCGGTTTTTTGTGAATACCGTAAGGAATGTTTATCGAATAATAAAGATTGATTGATTGAAATGTGGTCGGACCAGTCAAGTTCGTAATATTCTTTGAGCCCAAGCTGACTTTGAAACATTTATTCAAACAATGTTTACAACGGATACGTCAGCTACGATTCTTCATCAGCGATATTTCGGCCCTTCTTGGCAAGGGTCCTCGTCAGGCTGTCAATCCTCTGGGTCAACGTCGGGGAAGGAAACAAACCTGTAATTATTACAGGTTTGTTTCCTTCCCCGCTATATGAGCTCATAGCTCTTGTTCTATTTTGAACTCTAGACGATTCTTATTTTAGCACTCCCTGGCTTTGGAGGATACAACGATAAAACTGCAAAATTCGACGAAATCCCAAAATTCTCATCACGTAATCAAATTTGACGAAACTTCAACCAAACTTTAACGTTCTTCAACCAAACTGGTCACATAAACAGCCTATCAAAAAGCAGACATAAAAAAAAGGACCAATTCGAGAGTGACGCTCATATCCCGAGATAAGTAGCCTATACGTTCAATAAATTCTCAACAAACCGCAGAGTCAGCCAAATCTTACTATCCAATAAAATCTACTTACCATCAAAAGAGTTAAACAACTCTGGAAAATCTCCAATCTGAACAAGCGATTTCAGCCTAGACGGCTTCTCATAGGCCTCCAGCTCTCCCACTGATTCAGTTGACGATCCGCCAAAACTCATTCTAAAAGTAATTTCATTTAAAGGAAAGTCTCGAGAAAAAGAGGGAAGTAGCCTATACAGAGCACTATTCGCTGAAAGCACATCTTGATAAAAGCTGTTTAAAATACAAAACGTTACAGGCTGTCTCACAGGCCCTAAACATCAGCAACAAAACTGCCTCTGAAAATGCCGGCGTGACTAGGGGTCACTAACATCACAATCGACGCTTTGACAAATTACAAGACCTCTGGATGGATTTTTAAATTATATGGAACCTCAGCAGTCAGCTCTAGTTTTCACCTCCAGCAATACAAAATTAGTTGCTAGAAAGTTCATTTATCTTACCAGCACGACATTTATCTGAACAGCATGATACTAATATAACTGCAGCAAAAAGGCTTTCGCCTCTATAAATTTCTCGAGACACTATGTACACCAAATTGGATTTCTGCCAGGTGATGATCCAC